>JAJHUR010092992.1:0-20805 GCA_027495735.1 Lutjanus campechanus
TTGCATCTAAAGTTAGCTATTGTTAGCAAAATGCTACCATGTATGTTTTCTAGTAAATTTTACCTAATTTTTGTCAGGAGAAACACTCTTAATGTCCATGAAGGACGAGACACAAAACAGTTTAGAACTTGCTTTGATGCACTGATAGAAACCAATTTAAGTTTCTGTTCTCTGCAGTAGAATAACCAGACTTTGCCTCCACCTCCTCCAGGCCACCCTGAACGCTCGCACGTCCATCCTGGCTGCCGCCAACCCTGTCGGTGGACGCTACGACCGCAGCAAGAGTCTGAAGCAGAACGTCAACCTGACCGCCCCCATCATGAGCCGCTTCGACCTCTTCTTCATCCTGGTGGACGACTGCAACGAGGTACATGTGTACACAGAGCAGTCTGTGAATGTGCTCCTCTGCTTATTATTAGATAAATGTAATTTTTATTTTTTGTTCTTGCGTTTTTATTTGAAGTTCAGCTGTTTTGAAACGTGTCTGCCCCATTTTTTTTTAAATCTCTCATTTCTTATTTGGTGATTCTTAATGTTTCATCTGACCTGGTCTAAAGCTGTGTGCGCATCTTTTGTGTATCCCAGGTGACGGACTACGCCATCGCCAGACGCATCGTGGACCTGCACTCCCGCATCGAAGAATCGGTGGACAGGCTGTACACTCTGGACGAGATCCGCAGATACCTGCTCTTCGCAAGGCAGTTCAAACCGAAGGTGCGCGTCTGCCTGCGCCGTTACATCAGGGTCGAACCTTTGTGTGCTTGTGATTCGTATTAACCGTTGCATGTTCCGTGTGCAGATCTCCAGTGAGTCTGAAGAGTTCATCGTGGAGCAGTACAAGCGTCTGCGACAGCGCGACGGAGCCGGAGGCGTGTCCAAGTCTGCCTGGAGGATAACTGTGCGACAGCTGGAGAGCATGATCCGCCTGTCGGAGGGCATGGCGCGCATGCACTGCTGTGACGAGGTGGGCGCCAAAAATAATTTCCTTTTCAAGAAACGCAAGGTGTGGAAGCCCATTTCTGCTGATGTGACGGAAAGAGATTTTTAGTCATTTTAATGAGACTTTATGAAAAGAGTGACAAACTCCAAATAATTTGAAACAGAAAGTTTGTCATTATTTTGAGATAAATAACTAATAATTTTTTAATTTAGCAGACGCTTTTATCCAAAATGATCTAATACAACACAAGGAGGGATCTAGTTGTTTTTTTTAAGATAAGTTGATATTTGGACATAATAACTGTATTTAGAGATAATAACTCATTATTTTGACGTATCCCATCACATTGAGATGGTAACTTATTATTTTGTGATAGTAAGTCATTATTTTGACAAAACATTAGTTTGACTTTCCCTTTCAATTTTGAGATTTTGATCATTTCAAGATAAATAACTCATTATTTAGAGATGTTCTCATTATTTTAAGGTACTGTGTTATTTTTATTACAGAATTGGGCTTCATATTGGGATTTTGGCACAGATGTTTATAGACTAAGAGTTTGACACAGTGTATATATCGCATAAAGCCTCAAGTATGCTTTTAAAACCGCAGCACTGTCGGAGGGAAACCAGTCAGAAAATCAGCTGGAATAACTAAAAAATGATGAAAATGGGATCAAACTTCAGTGTTTTAAGCTCCTATGGTTATATGGTTATGGAGTGTTGACCTTTGCCGTCCTCTGTGTCTCTTCAGGTGCAGCCCAAACATGTGAAGGAAGCTTTCCGTCTCCTGAACAAATCCATCATCAGAGTGGAGACGCCTGACATCAACCTGGAGCAGGAGGATGAACTGGAGGAGGAGGAGCAGCAGGAGGATGGTACTTTGAGTTAAACGTACACACTAATGATGTAAAATTATTTGCCTTCTGGCCTCATACGATTTTATCTAATGTAAAACTTGTCGTTGCAGGAAATGCCATCCCCAACGGAGTGAATGGTGTGAACGGCCACGTCAACGGAATTAACGGCCACGTCAACGGAATTAACGGCCACGTCAACGGAATTAACGGCCACGTCAACGGTGTGAACGGCCACACTGAGCCCGGCAGCCAGCCCAAACCCTCTCTCCGCCTGTCCTTCAACGAGTACAGACGCATCTCCAACCTACTGGTCCTGCATCTGCGCAGGGTAGAGGAAGGTAAGAGGATGTCCCCCTTCAAACTACTGACCAGGGCACCTATCCCCGGGGGCAGAGAGAGGATGTGTCCACCCCAAATTATGTATTTGAAAACGTATTTATTCGAAGTGGACTCTACTTTTGGAATAATTCACACATAAAACTTTTCTCATTCAGTCTAACCTTTTATGTGATATCTGTGTTGCAGCTGAGGAAGAGGAGGAGCTGAAGAAAAGTGCGGTGATGAACTGGTACCTGAAGGAGATCGAGTCAGAGATCGACTCTGAGGAGGAGCTGGTCAATAAGAAGGGGCTGATAGAGAAGGTCATCCACAGGCTGGTGCACTATGTGAGTCCGCAAAAATACAACCGCCCATTTCATGAGTCGGTGTGTACTCCTAAGTTTGGACAATAACTGACCATGTGTGTCCGTTTTTTTTCTAGGATCACATCCTCATCGAGCTGTCTCAGGCGGGCCTGAAGGGATCAGAATCGGCGAGCACAGAAGAAGAAGTTGTTCTGGTCGTCAACCCGAACTACAGTCTGGAAGATTAAACTCCTCCCCACATCCATCTGTCGTTGTTTTTCTCCACTCGCAGCATCACAGTTGTTCATATTAAATTTCAGCAATAAAGTGGATGTTTAATGTGTTTTTTGAATGCTCCTATGTAAACACGTACATAATAGTAGCACTGGAGATGTTATTAGACTTGTTTTGTGAGTTTATCATCTCTACTGTACAGACGATTCTGGCTCTTTAAGATTAAAAAAAAAAAAAAAAAAAAAAAAAAAAAAGTGTTTCTTAGGTCAAAGTGACTTTTGTAAATATGCTCCAGTTGTTTACTGGCTTCTGTCTATTTGGCTCTTAGTTGAGGAAATTGCTTATTGTGTCATTGCTCTTTATCCATAACTGTATAGTTGAGGCATACAGTAAGCTTTTATACCTGCCTCCATGTCTTTTTTTGTAAAAAAAAATATAAGAATGAAAATGTTGGTTCAATAAATAAAATGTTAACATTAACTCAAAACTGCTTGGTTTTGTGTAATTGTTTTTTGCTGTTAATTTTCTGCAGTATTTCATAGATTTTTTAGCATGGAAAATGGGTATTTACATTGCCAAAGCAAGTGTTCATTCAACAGAGTTTGGATTTTGCTAGCAATAAGCAGCTAAAATAAAATAGAAAAATATAGATCTGCGGTTAAAAATTAAAAACGGAACTATTTAAACAATGCAACATTTAAAACATTTATTGAAAGCCTCAGTAGGGCTTTCATGGAAGCACCGATGAAGTCCACTAGATGGTAGCAGACACTCATGTAATTAGAAAACCACTGCGCATGACCGCCTGAGATAATTCAACAAACGCGGTTCGAAGGGAACCCCAAACCCGCGAAAGATCTCGCGAGAGTTATTATTTTAACCCGATCCATTTCCCTAACCTATCGAGTGTTCTCTGTTCCTAAACCTGCAAATATTTTAACGTAGTGGTGTCACATTATAAAACACAGAGAGTTTGTACAACGTGCACGATGAATAGAAAATTCGAACACATCTCGCGAGACTTTAACAAATCTTGGGATCCCTTCGAAACACCTACACAAACATGGCGGCACCCTACGTGACAGCAGTGAGGACAGCACTGAAAGGTAAAATGTAACATTAAACGGTCTGTAAAAAAGTTTATCAGCGAGATATTAATGAAATAAACACGTCAGTTACATCCAGCAAGGGTTACGACAGTGTCGTTTGTGTAGACAACATCATAAAGTGTTTTTTTTGTCAGAGTTGGACAACACAGGTGACTTTTCCTTGTTTTTACATGATGTAACCAGACACAACCCTCACATTAACTTGCCACTCGCCACGGAGGAGACAGAAGCTGATTTTTTAAAATGGTATCCATTTTGATATGAAAAATAAGGATGAACACAGGCGTTACCAGTGATACCAGTTAAGGGCCAGTTTCATTTAGTATAACGGAGCTTTTCCAGTGAGCAAACATGCACAATAGCAGCACCCTGGCTCTATTTAACCTAAATGGAACGAAACCTTAATTAGTCTGATTAATAAAACCTGTGTTGATTCTGCTGTTTCATTTCAAAATGGTTGCTATGCTAAATATCTGTTTTCTCTCAGGTGTGCAGCTTGCCTCCAGCCGGTGGCTCCTCCAAACCCCAGCAGTGTGTCAGTGTTTGCGGCTGCATGCTGCTCGGTGTCGGCCGCTGCATGTGTCACCCGCAGCCTCCCTGTGCAGCTCCAGGACAGAGCCACAGAGGAGCACCCAGACACCCAGCACAGCTGGCACACACACAGACGACAGGAGAGCCCGGGAGGAAGAGGAGGAGGAAGAACCCGAAGGTCCTGAATACATCCCCAAGAAAAAGGCGAAGAACCCCATGATGAAGATTGGCTATGCCTGGTGAGTCTCCTCTCTTCACCGCTGTACACCAGGGATACTGAACGTGCTTTGCTCTTCATACAATCACTGAAATGTTGGAATGATAAATAAACATAAATCATAAACTGAAACTGCCCTCGCCAGGCACAGAGTTAATAGCATATTTAAGCTCTTTTAGTGTAGTTAAACTAATGTGCATCTTCTCAAGCAACAGGCAGGAGACATTATTGGACATCTTCTCATTGGTTGAAACAAACCTCAAAATTTATCTGAGTGTGAATCAATTTATTTTCTTTGTCATTATAAAATAATTGAGGGGCCACTTGCCACCCTACTGCATGCTGGATTTTGCTCATGGGCCATGAGTTGAGTATCACTGCTGTGCATCCTTTATGACCAACAAAATAACTAGAAAAGATTATCTAATAAATCAATTATTGATCTATACGTTTATCGGTTAACTTCTTAACAGTAATTAAAAAGTAATCATGAACATTTCATCAGAAGAGCATCGGAAGAAGAACTAATAAAGTTAGTTGTGACATACAGAAGTGCCCATCCAACACGGTCTCCAAATATACAGTTATAGTGGTGAACCATTTTCCAGAAAAACACATACTTTCTTACAAACATTTTATTGCAAATAAATAACTTTGTCACTTGGTCTTCTGTCATGGTCTCTAAAAAATCAGACACAACTGAAGTCACCAGAAACAAAGGGCATTTTACTAAATAATATCGCTCCTAAAACAATATACAATGAGTAATAACATATGAAATGCAAACCTTCCTGTTTCTATGGCTAATGGTGATGTACCAGAATGTAACTGTGCACATAGAGATCTTTGTCTTGAGTTAAGTTATGCCTCACAAGCCTCCACACTATAGTTGATTTTAATCAGACAATATGTTTAAATTAGGGTTGAACCAAACATCAACATACTGTTTTATTTCCCCTCATACATAAGGTGATATTTGCCTTTAGTTTCATTTTCTGCTTCAGTTTTTTACAATTACTTTTCGGATTAAGAAGCACTTTAGTATTGATAATTTGAAGCTTAAAGGTAGACCCCATTCCTGGCTGTGTGTGTGTGTGTGTGTGTGTGTGTGTGTGTGTGTGTGTTTCTGTTAGATCTACTATATTATTAATTTCAGTATTGTGATTGTTTGAGTGCTGTTGTCTGCAGTGACAGCCAATATTATAACGGTCTGACAGAAAAAACAATGCAGGTTTTTATATTCATGTACCAGAAGCCATGTTGAAATACAGTAGTTATATTTATTAGGTACACTAAGGTAAAACTAATACAGTCTAATACTGCAGTCCTGCAATAAAAATCTTCCTTCATATAATCTACATTATAATCTCTATACTCATTCATATAAACAAGGTGGACAAAACATTGCAATTTAACAGCACCACTAACCACAATCTAAAAAATGACAATATAGCTGATTCAGCGTCTATTTAAAACAACCTCAACAAAAACGAGGATTTATTGCACGACTGTCGTATTAGACTGCATCGGTTTTAGCTAGGTGTACCTAATAAACTGGTAACTGACTCTACAGTATGTCTTCATACTAACATGGCTGAGTCTTGCCTCTCCATCCTCATCCTGTTAAGTGTGTTGCTAGACAGGGAAATCTGTATGATCTAATCACAGGAGGAAACGAGAAAACACAGTAGATAAAAATCCCTCAAAATTTGCTTTTCAACCACGAGTTACACGTTTTGCATTCCTGCCCTTTTATCTCCTTCCACACTACAATATGAGCCTGTTTACACCTGGCATTAACGTGTGTTGTGGGTGATGTGATCACAAGTGGACAGATGGAGTACGTCTGCTCACATGTGTCAGGAGCGACTTTTTTGTTTGGATCTCCCTTCCCCTTTTAATTTGCAACTAAACACATAGTTACATCATTTCTGTTTGCAAGGAGCAGATGTGTTTTTTTATTGGCATCCCAACACACTGGGACAAACAAACATGATGTTTTTTCACCCAAAAAAAAGAAATAAAGTAATGTATAATATTTACCAAATTTACACGAAGGCCCAAATAACTTAAACATTTGTCTGAGACACCATCTCACAAAGTTTATAAACTTTCTCCTCCCTCAACAACTCACAAAATGGGGTGATGACGGAAGTCTGGGAATTTCTTGTAGTGTTAGTTTAATGTATTTTTAACTTTTGACCTGTTTACCGCCAATAAAATGAATCAGTGAATCAGCATTGAGACAATTGACACAATGGTTTTTACAAGGAAAGAAACATCTCAATGTATTGGATTTAATGCAGAATTTATAAGAAGGAACAAATGATTAAGAATTCATTGTACCTGTTTCAGACATTGTAAAGTTTCTCCTCACTCAGCAACTCACAAAATTGCAGTTTCTTAAGGGAGTCTGGGGATATTGTGGTTACTACTTCCATGATGAAGTCAATTGAAACCATGTGTTCTCAAACATCTGCTGTTTATCCTGGAAGGTAAGAGAGCCCCGGTGTATAATTTGCATTGCAAATCATGTACTTACAGGTTGTCAGTTGAGTAGAAAGTCCTTTAATGTGGCCCAGGACAGACAGCTGAAAGAATGCAGCCCAGATCACCTGCAAATTTGATCTATGCGATCGTATCTCAAAAAGCATGCTAATACCGGGTGTAAACAGGGCCTATGTTCACAGTACTACTGTATGTGTTTGACAATCATAGATCTCTCCCCTGCAGGATGATAGGCCTCCCCACGGGTATCATCGGCTTCCTCCTGGCCAAGAGAGAGGTGGACAAGAACCGACTGAAGCAGCTGAAGATTCGACAGAGGATGAGAAAGTCAAACGAGGGAGAATATGAAGGGAGCCGCTACCGCCATCCTGCAGAGGATGTTAAACTGGACCAATAATGAACAGGTATGGCTGCAGTGATTCGCACCATATCCTGAGTGTCACAACTGAGACAGTGACTGCTGCACTACAGCCCAAAGACTGGTTACAGAAGAAATGCGAAAAGTTCAAAACATCGAAAACCTCTGAAACATTCAGAAGTGGGTCACTGATTCTTCTAAAGGCTCGTGCAGAAATCTGAAAAGGGATGTCCCCGTGACTGAGCCTTTATTTCAGGACGTCTTATTTTTTTGTTGTTGTCAGATTTGCTTCGTTTTGTTCGTGAACAAAGATGGATCATACTGTCGACAGCTTCATTGAATCTGGTTGATGATCACATATTTATTAGCCAAGATGCTGATGTTCTATAAATATAATAGAGGATTTAAATTACTGTATGTTAATAAATGTGTGAATATGTAAACAACAATCATCATTGGTACAGCTGCACATGAACCACATCAAAACTCACAAATACAAATGTTTATTTGATATGAAAAGGCAAACAGATTTTCCTCATCATTGATATGTATATTTACAACCCCCACACTGACTACCTGTACTACACATTCAACATGTTTGCTAAAGCTGTTTTGAGTCCAGGGTTATATGTTCCTTTGTTTGTTGTCTATAATAATGATGAATATGAAGATGTGGAGGAGCAGCAGGGTGGGGTTGATCATCTCAGGAAAGTTCCACATTAGCTAGAGCTCTCTGACTCTCAGGAATGTTCCAATAATTTAACTCCATGGCAGTGATTGTGTTATCGTGTATGGACAAACCCACCCAGCTGCCTCCCGCACACATCTGCCCGTAACACAAGAGTATACAAACAGGCATATACAGTATGTAACAATACTATAAAAGCTTATGGAGTACTGTACATGTACTTCTTAAAGTAAAAAATCTAATCTCAGAGACATTGTCGTTGTGAAGGCACTGTCGTGATGTACAATTAGAATATAGCCACACATGTATTTGGACCATCAACAAAGATCTGATTATATGAACCCATGACTGCAGATCTGAGGCTGTCATTAAGTGTACTGAGCAGGATTTAAGGGCTGGGCAGATCAATCAATAACATGTCAATACTGATGATATTAACTGTAGTTTTGAGTACGCCCACTAGTGTCATGAGGATTAATACAAAATATTACATCATGTAACATTATATTTTAGGCACATAAACACTCTTGTTAGTGCAGCAGAGGTGTTTTGCTGTAACATAAATATAATTTAAGGGAGGGCTGCGCAATTTATCCATCACATCGATATTGTGACATGAGATTAGATATCTTAGATTCTGGATATCATGTCATGATATGGCATTACTGTTCTTTTCCTGTTTTAAAGGCAGCATTACAGTGAATTGATGTAATTTTCTGAACTTACCAGACTGCTCTAGCCATTCTATCATTTGCCTTTACCCACTTTGTAATTATATCCAAGTTACTGATGATTATTTTTTTGTGAAAGCACCAATAGTTATCCCCACAGTATCAGTATTGAGGATGTATTTGGTTAAAAACACTGATTTTATTGCACAGCCCTACTTTGACACATTATTTTAGAGAAAATGTTGAAATGAAAATGTTTATATATATCATATATTGTGGCATAGCCTAAAATAGAGATATTATTTTTAAGTTATATTGTAGCCCAATTGTTTTTTTAATCTGTACAAAGACCTAAGTATAAAAATGGCAGCTCCAATGGAGACCAAGAGGCCAAGAAAAATATCAGCCCTATACCATTCATAAAAGCAAAACATGATGTTTATACGCAAGACAGAACATGTTTAATAGTGGATTTTAAAGATGCTGATAGGGAGATATCTTACCTTCAGACAGAGAAAGGCTAGCTAAGTACTTGACAGCGAATATTAAAAAGAAATGGCCATGTACTTAGAAGTAGCCTATGAATGATTCATTCACTTCATTAATCATAATGTGCTGCCCACCCCTACTGTACTTCAAAGCCAACCTGTGTCGGCACATTAGAGTTTTGCCTATTTCCTCAATATTTATACAGACGTGACCTGGTATGTGTATAGCAATATGTTAACATGCAGAGAAAAATGTTAAGACACTGTCTGCCTTAAAGTGATACTACACTTTCCATGATAACTAACTTCGTATATATCCTAATGGCCGCACGTGCCGAAGTCTCGCGAGATCGACGCCATGTTTACATCTTACCGGCTACGTGCAACAGCTGATATTTCTGCTAAAAACATGGTGAAAATGGCGTCTTTTGCTGTAAATTTTTAATGTCGCGGCCTGCAGACACTTGGATTACACCACACAAGCAGGATGGAGACATTTTGTGTTTGTTTTGTGTTCTATTTTTAACGTTTTATCCGTGGTCTCCATTCACTGCCATTGTACTGGATGAGGCTGCTACCCTGCTTCTCCTAAAACTCCAGGATTGTTTGGTGAACTGAAGATTTGCACCTATTATCACATCGGCATAGTGGTGAGTACATATAAAATGGCTTATTCTCACAAAGCGGAATATCGCTTTAACTTAAAGTCCAACAAGAGTGAATAAATGTTGCAGCTGGCATTCCAGTGTCTAGATATTTGCAGTATTTACAATGAAGTAATCATAATATTTTTTGCTTGATGCAGATTTAGACAAATATTGATTTTAGAAAAAGTGCATTTTTGTGCATAGGATTAACCTATACCATGACAAAATCTCAAATTCAGCCCTTCCCTGGAGTGCATCATGATTTTATCAATGTATCCTGATTCTAACTGGAAAAAAACAAAGGTTTTAAATAGCAGGGTGAGGTTTTGCACCTTGTTGATCTAAGTTGGTTGTGTGCTTTTGAGTGCACTCATTTGGTTGAAGCACCGATAATCTGCAGCAGGAAGATGAAGATCTGGATGATGTCGACGTAGATGGAAAGTGCGGCGAACACATATTCCTCTGGGCTGATGGAGTGCTTCCTGTTTCCTATCAGCAGCTGCGTGTGGTATGCCAAGAACTACAAGACATAGAAGATACATTCAGAGTAAGACTGCTCTGTGAGAGGGTGAGACATAAAGTAATACCACAACGGGGTGTGCATAAGATTGTCAATACACTGTCATAACCATGTCATGAACCCTGTCATGTCAGTTTTATGACTGTCATTAAGTGTCATTTTGTCAATTAGATCATTTTTAATGCAAAGTTGACATTGTTTGACAAGTCAACATTACCCAAGATGACATAACCTGCCAGTGTCTGTCTTATGACAACTTGACATTAAACTTAAAGAAGCAGTTTATCTTTATGTATTATCTGTGGTTTGTTTTGACACTGGGCGTCATGAAAGCATTAGAAGTATGTGATGATGAATATTTTCCTTGACCTCAAGCACAGTGGTACATTTTGGATATAGTGGACAGATAGCTGTTAGCTAGTTTACTTGTTGCTAAAGTAGGCTAACTGCTGTTATGTGTAGCAAGCGTTAGCCATTTATCCATGGAGTTAGCTGCGTAATTAGCTGACTCAGCCCTATGGTGCCAGGAGTCAAAGCCAGCGAGAAAACCATTCATAGATTCATTCAGCAGTCATTAACACTCATAAAGTCTCCCTTATTTTCATGACAGGTGTCATGACATGGTTATGACGGCACAATATATTTCCACCCCTTTCCACTGTTACCAAACAAACAGGATGAACCCACCATCAAAAGTGAAATTGTGCAGCATTTAATTAAATACTCACCATAGTGAAGGCAATGGCTCCCATAGCTGCATAAAGCATGTGAAGCCACAGAATCTGCAACAGCAAACAGTCATTACAATGACGGAAACTTTAAGAGGTGCGTTGTTAGGAAACTGTTTTGTTTGGTGTTTTTTAACCTTTACTCTTTTGCCCCATGTTCTCCCAGGTTCAGACTGTTATTCTAAGTGTCAACATTATAGAAAGGATCTCTACAGAAAAAAGACATTTTTGTTCAAGACTAAGATGCATTTTGTTTTACCAGAAACAGCCGATTTATCGCTCTTACCAAGGAGAAACAGAAAGAGTAACTTTATCATCATACACTTCATTTAAACTTGACAGAAACAAGTTGAAACACATCTTAACTGCCTTGATTCGTATTTCAACTGTTCCAACAATCACCAGCTCTGGTTTGGTGTAAATAAACACTTAATCCACAGAGTGAGATGTGAAAATATTCTGTTGTTTTCTGTTTGTTTTTGCCCGCTGCCTCTCTGATTTGCGAACTCCCTCTCACTCCTCCTGATAATTTTACATTTAAAGCAGTGAATTAAGGGTCTATTTAAACCAAATCAGGGTGATGATTGTTAAACTCTGGAAAGATGCACCAAGACAGTTTTGATTAATTAATTTTTTTTTTCCATTGAGTCTGAATTAAGTGTGTTTTGTGTTGATAAAATTAGTGTTTCTGTAAAAGGAGTCTCTTGGCTTTGGCAAGAGCAATAAACCGACTGTTTATGGTTAAACAAAAAGGATCAAAAGGATGATACTCTTTCACAAAAACATGGGAAAATAGGGTCCAAAATACTTGTACTACTGTACTCACATATTTGAAGGACAGCACAATGGTTGTAATGATGCCAGTCACAAAAATTACGATCCCAAGGACACAGAAAAGGCCCTGGCACTTTGTGAAATCCACCTAGAAAGAAAAACCAACACCAGACTTGTTAAAACAGGTGACTGCACAAATACACAGTGGCCTTTTGAAGCTGATAAGAACTCGCAGGCACACACACTCTACCTTTGTCTGGAAGCAGAAGACGGTGACGGCGATGCAAACGACGGCAGTGATGCCAAGAGCGAGAAACACTGCTTTTGTGTCATAGTAACTAGAAACAAAGAATGACACACCGTTAACTCTGAGGGAAATGAACTGGTTGTTTATATATTCTATATGGATGATTTAATTTTTTTTTACCTGGAAATGGAGCCAGTCATGTAGGACAAAGCCAGGGTCTGTAACAAAGAAAGAGGGAGAAAGAGAAGTTTTGTTTGTCCATGAAAAATGCTGTTACATCACAGAATTTGAGGAAAACCACCCTGTAACTGACCTAAACATCTCTGATTATATGCTATAAAATGACTGAACAGAAGAATAAGTAGAAAAAAGAGTTGGTCACCATAAATAAATAACAATAATAATATTACATGGCATATTAGTGCAATATATTTACATATATATCAGCGCTAAAAACATAACAGTGTGATGAAAACTAACATTTCACCAGGCTGTAAGAGGGGAAAAAACAATTGACCCTTCCTAAGTCATTGTGTGCTGTGCTAAGACAGGAAAGGAGAAAGTTGACAAGTACCAGGTTTGCTAACTGTTATTGGACCACAGAGCAAAAAAGGGGCGGGACTTAGGAAGGGTCAATTGTAATCGAGCAGACTGCAGCTTTTGGGGCAGATTCTAAAGCAACACTTCACCCCAGAATCAAAAATGCATGTTTGTCCTGTATTTACCTGTAGTTATTTATCCATCTAGATTTTTTTTTGTGTGAGTCGCAGAGTTTTGGAGATATCGGCCATATAAATGTCTGCATTCTCTCCAATATAATGAAACTAAATGGCACTCAACTTGTGGTGCTCAAAGTGCCAAGGTTTCTCAAGACAATCCACAGACCTTATTCTTATTATTCTGAGCTGTTTTACGTAGAAACGACTTTTTCTAAATCATAAAGAGAGAAAAAAAAACAAAAACATCTGTGGATAATCTGGAGTAACCAGGTCATGATTTCTGGAAAGATGCACTGCTGTTAAGTTTCTCAAATTATTATTTTTTTTGACACTTTGAGCAACACAAGCTGAGTGCCATCAAGTTCTATTATATTTGAAAGAAGGCAGACATCTCTACGGCAGATATTACCAAAACTCAGCAACTCACACTGGAGGGATAAATAACACAACAGGCCAGAGGAAAAAAACGTAGTTTTGATTCATCTGTCATCTAGAAATGACCTCCACAAAGCTTTACAATAACAGTCAACCTCTGACAAACAATCCATGATCCATTAATTAAGACATGGAGCCAGTTTATGTACTGAGCTGATAAAACAAACAACATATCAGAGACATTATTTAAACACAGGCTGAGTCAAATGTGGTGACTCAGTGCTTAGTTCAAGTATCAGAGTCAAACCTGCATAAAGCTTTAGTATTTTAGTCTAAGAATAGACTTGAGTCAAGTCCAGGAAATTCTTAGAAATTATGTTTCCTGATTCACAAGTGAAACACAACTACATCTGGCTTACAAAGATGGACAGCAGGATGACGTTCCAGGGGAACTTCCTCCTACAAACAGAGGGAAAGATTAAAGTCAGGTTTTAACATATTCTTTGTACAGTTTAAGACTTTGTGGAACTGAGAAATCACACTCACCGGGGGCCCTTACAGCAGACCAGCACAAGGTGTGTGATGAAATACACAGCACTGAAACAACAACGTTAATATTAACAAACTTTCATTTTGATTATTTTAAAAGCACAAAACTTTAATGTGAGCACAGAGTGAGACTTACTATGACGCCCAGTAGATGGCTCTGTTTCTCTGTACGAATAATCTGACAGGCTCGCTGCGAGAAACGGGGGCACAGTTAACAGTGTGATACATAAAAATAAAAACACAAACAAGCACGCAAAACTCACACTCTGTATACTCACACAAATGTGAATACTGCCACAATGGCTGTAGTGACGAGGAGCTGCGATGCCAAAATCAAATACACCTGAGAAACACGTGCAGACAAAAGGGACATTACACCCCGTACTTTTCAAGCAGTTCAGCCCATCCTGAGGCAGGACTGGCCCCAGTTAGTTTCTCAAATGAATGACACACAAAAACAACACAGCTGTGAATGAAAATGTCACATAAATAAACAAATGAACCTGACAAACTTAGCTTAGCTTTGCAAATGCATTTGCTTTTCAAATGCAACAACAATACATAACATACAAACAGGCTAATCCAGTATTTTATGTGTGACAAGTGCGTTTTACCTTTCTGATGAAGGCGTGCCGAATGCTCATACTGTCCCAGCCGCTGCCACTCGCTGCAAACTCATCACCTGTGTCATCAGTAGAACAGAAATATGAGCACAAAGAGCTGCAGGACACAATCCACTTGTTTCTAATTAAGACTCAATTAAGATTCATATCTCATCATGCTGTAAATTCAAAGTTCGAGTGATAGTTCAATAATTTGGAAAATACACTCATTTGTTTTGTTGCTGTTAGATAAGAGGATTGATACCTCTCTCTCATGCAGCTACAGGCAGCAGATGGTTAGCTTAGCTTAGCATAAAGACTGGAAATGGGGAGAAATGGTTAGCCTGGCTCTGTTTGAGGGTTAAAAAACCCCCGCCTACCAGTCAAATTTCAACTCAAATCATATCTTGTTTGCATAGCCCAGTAAACCAAATCATAATTTGGATTACTGGGAACTTTACAATCCGTACAGTTTATAACATTCCCTGTCCTGTAGAACCTCAAAAGGTCACTTATTAACAGATTTAAAACTCTTTTTTTTTTGTAACTAAATAGTTACTTTTCACAGTAACGCATTACTTTTTGGTGTAAGTAACTGAGTTACTTTTGAATTGAAGTAACTAGTAACGGTAACTAGCTACTGGCTTTCAGTAACTAGCACAACACTGAGATTAAACATATGTGATATAACTTTTGAGCTTCAGAGATGTTCATAGGCAGATTTTGCTTTCGGACAGAGATAGGCTGACTGGTGCTATCCCATTGTTCCTTGTTTCCAGTCTTTTGCTAAACTAAGCTAATCCAGTGAGTGGGGACTGAGGGACTGTCCATATCTGCTTTATGCTGTATGAAACGCTTCTCGTTCAGTTCAAGAAATTCCTGCAGCACCTGAAAGCAGCAGGATATATTGGAGCCTCTGAGAAGTGGCGCACAGGAGTGCAGCACTATCATGCACAGATATTCACTGTGTTTATGTTAACAGACTGTGGGTTCCTCGATGTTCTGTTGTTTTTTTTTATGCAGGAGGGCTCATCTCTTTTCCAACTTTCTTTTTATCCTCGAAGCACATTGCAGTACAAACGCTGCTGTATAACATTAATATCTAAATTATCCGACCATGTACAAGGTGAGACACATCAGAATTATTGTTAAAATATTGTCAGTCTGATGTGGTCATAACCTAATCCATTTCGTTACTTTTTTGTTTTGATCGTTATTACCTGATGGAAAATCATACTCATCTGACTCTGGATGCAGATTTGTGGTGAAGTGTTTATACTGTGACGCCCTGAATCATCCAGATATGTTGAGATAAATCTTTCCATTTAGCTGCGAGTGGAGCAGCTATTTCAGATGGGTGAATGGAGACGCACAGTCTTTGGGCTTAGCATTTATTATTAAAGTGCAAAATTTGAAACTGTTGTTCTTTTCTTTAAAAATTCTTTGTATAATAGATTTTCTTTCCTCTTGCATGCATTAAATATTCCCTTAGTTATCCACGGTTTCTCTGCATATTTATGTTCCACTACTTTCTATATCAGGGGGCAGTTTTTTTGTCATAGAGAGCAGCTGCTATAGACAGAAATTTGTTACATTTACATCTTCCACACAGACATTATTCCAGTCTTGTTTTGTTTGGTCTTGTTTAAAGGAATTTATGGCATCTTGTGATTTGTATCTGATTGTTTTGACTGTTTTAGTGTCACTCTTGGTTCTAGTTTGGCTCTGTATGGTTGCAAAGACTGGCGGATGGTCATTGTGTCGTTAATTAGTACTACACTTATTACTTCCTTATCAATAACATTGGTAAATATATTTTCAATTAGTGTGGCACTGTGTGTTGTTATTCTAGTTGGCCTTGTGATTGAGTGATATAAATTGGTACTGTAAATTGAGTTAAGAAATTCTGTGGTTGTATGGTGTTCTTGGGGGTTTAGTAAATCAATACTGATTTATTGTCTTCACATATTTAACATTTGTTAAAAAACAAAAACAAAAAGGCTAACCCCATCAGAGTCACAGTCTTACCCGAGCTCAGGATATCTGATGGCATGGTAGGTGGCATGACAGGGGGCATGGGAGGGGGATTGGGGTAGCCAGCTCCTGGAGGCCCACCATGGTGAGGCTGTCCTGGGTACGGCCCCGGTGGATAGCCCCCTGGTTGGCCCGGGTACATAGGGTTGTTGGGACCAGCGGGGTAGGGAGCAGAGGGGTGGCCGGGCTGGGGACCACCGTAAGCAGGAAAGCCATACGCAGGGGGCGGTGGGTAATTCCCACCCTGAGGTGCATACAGCGGACCCCGGGAGTCGTCATACCCTGGAGGGTAGTCTGACCTGGACATTTCACCTGTGAGGAGGGAAAATGGAGAAAATATACAGTTAATATGTGTTTCGCATTTCTATGCACAAACGCAGACAACAGGGTGAGCAGTACAGTAACAGATTTCCATGGTGAGTACTATGCACCAATTTCAGCTTCTCAAGTACCAGTGTGTAGGATTTAGTGGTATCTAGCTGTAGGCTTGCTGACTGCAAACACCTCATGTCACTCTCCCTTTCCAAATGTGTGGGAGAACTGAAACTGGCAGTGAAACAAAATGAGAATGATCTTATCTACAGCAAGTATTTGGCTACTGTAGAAAATGGCAGCGTGACATGGTGGCCTCCGTAGATATAAACGGCTCATTCTAAGGTAACAAAAACCCAAAGATTCTTATTTTCAGGTGATTATACACTAACAAAATATATTAATGTATTCAAATACATGGATGTTATATTAGTAGTTATGAACCCATGGAGGATTATTGGTGCCATCCCATTGTTCTGCCTGAAAAATGTCCCACTGGACAGAAAGTCCATTTGTCCAACAGTCTGTTAACCCAAATACAAACACCCATTGCTCCAAAGACCCATTGCCCCCAAAATAACCCTTGTTTAATGTCTAATACCTAAAATCATGCATCTTTGATTTTATCAGACCAGCCAAGACCACAAAAAGACTGTAGGCGCTAATATAGCTCCAGCTGAGTTTTTGATCAGCCTACATCTAATGACTCAGGTATCAGGAGCATGTACATTGTAAATTTGTCTGCAACGGTAAAATCACTTCAAATTAGGCCTGGGCAATATATCAATATTATATCGTATCGTGATATGAGAGTAGATATCGTGATAGATTTTGGATATCGTTCTATCGTGATATGGCATAAGTGTGTCTTTTCTAGGGATGTTCCTGGCGACTAATTTCCCTGTCGATTAAACGCAAAATTTAAATTAGACTAGTCGACTAGTCTAACACTAAGAAAACAGTCAGAAAGTAGTTAAAATTGAGCAGAATTTATTAATTTATAATGTTAAACACTGCCGGAAAAAAATACTGTGCGTATTAAGAGCCATTTGAAGCCATTAATCACAGTCAAAAATCACCAAATCGTACTTTAAATGCCGCTGAAATGTGCGCTATGTGTGCTGAATATGCAATACAAACCAAACACATTAATGTACAAAACCCGGGGTGAGAGAGGCTGCCGTCTGATAGCGCCGCAGCCCCGACTAGTGGCGGACGGCTGCATAAAATCTTAGAGACGACATATAACTGACATCGTGCATGAATAAAATATTGAAAAATAGTTTAAACGACTAGTAATTCTGGTGCAGACTAGTGAGGGAGGAGACGTTTAATCGTATAGTCGACTAATCGCGCGCATCCCTTGTCTTTTCTTGGTTTGAAAGGCTGCATTGCAGTAAAGTGATATAATTTTCTTCTCATTATATACACATTACTGATAATTATGTATCAAAAAAGCTCATTGGGTTAATATTTTGTGAAAGCACCAATAGTCATCTGTACAATATTGTCACAATATCAAAGTTCTTGGTCAAAAATATTATGATTTTCACTCATTTTATCACTTTAGCTGCTTCCACCCCCTCGACTACACAGTATGTAGTTACTCACAACCTGCATGATCAATAATTATTGATATTGAATGATATGAAACTTCACTATCGTGATAGGTTTTTCAGCTCTATCACCCAGGCCTACTTCAAATGTTGTTTTATGTAAAGCCAGAAAGATAGTATGTTAAGAACTAAACCTCCAGTGATTAAGTACCATGGGAGAGAGTGTATTTTTCAAGCAGTGGGCCTGTGGAGCAATGCATGTTTGTTTTTGGGATAATGGGCTGTCGGACGGACAAAATGGGTTTTCAGTCCAATTGGACTTTTTTTGGACTGTTGGGGTTTTGGAAATTGAAATAACGCATAATTGGAACAATGGGCTGCCCCTGAATTATCACTGACTCTACACAAACTTAGCTTTAGGTGGGAAAACTCTCAAAGTTAGCAACTAGCTGGTAAACACAGTCAGGCATTTAGCTGCTAAACAGCCAGAGATGTTACTCACAAGATGGTGGTGAATACTTAAAACTTAGATAATGTTGCTCCACATCTGCTCCATGTGTAAGTGGAAAACTGTTAGCTGTTGTGCTTACAACTCGTTGTGCTTCCCCCCAGATATGCCAAATATATACACCACTGACTTCACTGCCCTCCACCCTCCATGTGTTTGTGTGCTTTTGTTACAGGTTATAAAGAAAAATCTCTCTGGCTGTTAAAAAAAATCTTCTGACGGTACATATAAGGTCATTTCTACCATGCCTGTGTGGTTGCTGTTGGTGTATGTGGGAATTTGTGTGCACACATATTTATCCAACACTTAAGATTTGTCTGTATAATAATAATACTTGATCTTATAGGATACATTTGAGGTTGTATCAGGTTAAAGTGAACATATGGTTTTGCTTAGCAATGCGGTTTTCAAAAACCACAGACGCCCCTAAGGGAAATTTCTAATAATAAACCACACACACACACACTCACATGCAGTGCTGTCACATATGACCAAACTATTCCATGTTCCTGCAATAAGTATTAAAAGAGCTGTGGTACTTTTACAGGATACTTTAAGTGCTTTACCAACAACATTAACCACTTTTACAATGTGAATTATTTAGATTTAAAGACATTTCTCCTAAAATGGATTTACACTCTTGTTGATTTTACACCATACCATACAACAATAGAACCTGAGCGACCATTTAAAAGAAGACTGACCTGTGTTTCTAAGTTTCCTCAGTTATTTAGGAAACACCAAATGTCCTCTGAGCACCATTTTCTCTGGGACTTTTAGGGGAAGACGCACAGTAAAGGAATTCAAGAGCTGGCTCCACCTCGTGCTGCCATTACATCACATACCCAGCACCAAGCAACAGGACAGAAAACACTAAATGGAAAAAGCGCTTCAGAGTATGTGCGCTCAGACAGTCACAGAACGAGCCACAGGGCTGTTCCCTGCTTTCGTCACTGAGACACATGGGTAACAGACGGGAGTGTGTTTGAATACGAGGGCGTAACTCTTCTCTAGGAGAGTTGACATTGAGAATCTGTTGCAGTTGTTGGCAAACAAGCAGTAGCAGAAAAAAAAATATGTTCAAGGTGGTGGCTTGAGTTGACTTCCCGCATCTGATTTGTACACATCACCATCGCCACCACCAGCACCACATTCTGAGTTGGTGTTGTTAAGTTTACACCCTTTGGCAACACTGCAACGAGTCTGCTTACGTCCACCCAGCTCCACATGAACCGCAATTACTCAAATATCTCCTCACCCATCACGACAGTGAGGCAGCAAGAAATGTAACTTTTGTCATGTGAGACCTGTCATGTGTGTGGACAATAACAGGAAGAATTGGTTTGGTGAAGCTTCTCATTTTGTGTTTGAGGCTGTCTAAGGTTTTCATTTGACTTAATATATGAAGTTGGTGTTGACTTAAAAACCCATAAAGTGACCTTTATTTATTATTAGTGAGTATTTAGTGTTACAGATACAGTCTTCCTGTATTTGGCCCCCGTCATCATGACTTCGCTCTCTTCTTCTCTCCAAATGGTGTCATTCTGCAGTGTTTACAACTTGAAACTGACCAGCAAATTAAAACCAATATGAAAACTGCCTAATCTTTATTAATTCAATATCTCTTAAATCACAGGACTATTTTTGCAAGTTTTTACATTTTTCTGTCCTCCACAATAAAGTTAGGATCAGCAGGTGATCATTAGGGACTGTGTGAAAACTATTAGGGGGAAATGGGGTAAGAAAGGGGGAGGGGTTTGTTTTTTGGGAGAGCAGAGACAGTAAGGCTGGGCAATATATTGAGATTTTACTGTATCACAATACTTTATATCGTGATAGATTTTGGTTGAGTGTTGTCTTTTCCTGTTTTTAAAGGCTGCATTACAGTAAAATGATGTATTTTCTGAACTTATCAGACTGTTCCAGCTGTTCTGTTTTCATTTCTTTTTACACACTTAATCATTGTATCCACATTACTTATAATTATTTAGAAAAAAATCTAATTGGG
>JAJHUR010092993.1:4653-30860 GCA_027495735.1 Lutjanus campechanus
ACTTTTTAAATAAGCAATCCACTACTGTTACAATTTTACTGTATTTCCACCACTGCAACTACCGCCACCTGCACCTGTCACAGGATGAGTAGACTCACAAGTCAGTCTCTAAACGCCTCACTGAGGACAGTCTCCCAGCTTTCATTGCTACAGCTGGGTGGAAACAATTAGAGAGTAAGGGGCGTAGGTCTATTAGCAGCCATTCTCACCATCATTCAAGCAAATATTTTGCATTTAGAGATCCCCAAACAATCAGCAGACGGTGAGATCTCCGATTGGTATTGCGAGGTCTGAGGGTGACTTTTTCGCATTTGAGACAGAGGACAGACACATCTCTCAACTGCTGGAATAGCTTTGCTATCAGCAGTAGAAAAATTAAGTAAAAGTACCAAAAGCGAATAGAATCAAGTCAAGCCGTACTATGTAGTGGAAATATGGCTTTAGTTGCATGGTGAAACATGATGAACTGTACTCTTTACAAGTCTGTATTTTATTGTTGTCAAAGTACTTTAATCTAACCAGTTTACTCAGTAGGTAACGTTGTAATGTAAGTTATGTAACTAGTTACATTATGTATATATACATATATACTGTAAAACATTTTTAATAGAAAACATATGTCTAGTGTTTAAACATTTTAATATGTTACTCATTATAGCTCTAAAAGTAATGTCACCAAACACTGCTGATGGAGGCAGCATCCTACCTGTCGTCCGTCGGCCCTCCACAGGCCGTTGCTGGTCTTGGTGGGGGCAATGGTGACGACCGGAGGGGTGCTGGGGACACCGTGGCCCCTGGTCTGTCCCAGGAGGGGCCCTAATGATCCCCGCTTAGGTGTGGTGACCGGCGAGCTGTGGCTGGTGGCCGGGGAAGAAACTGGAGACGACTCACCGCTGACGGCAGAACCTGCAGTGGGGAGAGACAGGGGTTAATGACAGCAGCAGAGGCAGGAATAAACTGCAGCTATCAGACGAGCGGCTCATCAGATTAAAAAGATTTTAGGATCAAACAATCCCTCCGTGACATAATACAGATGGTACATGCAAAAGAAAAACTAACTTTTCTGTCAGTGCGCTGGCCTGCGACGAGGTAAACAGTGATTCAATCATTTTGATGAAAGGCACTCTGGCAAGATGTGACAGAAAAAAAGGGAAGTGTAAAAAGATACACAAGGCAGAAGAGATGAGGAAGATGAAAGTTGCGTGTGACGCTGATGAAAAAAGACAAAAATCAGATATAGAGAGAACGAAAGAAGGATGTCATAAATGAATGTGTTAAAAAGACGCTTGGGTGTGACACACACGGCAAAGGGGGTGGTGTTAAATGTGATAAAGAGAGAGTGTGTGCATGTTGTCTGTAGCACTCACTCTACCATTACTCTATTACTGTAATGCTCACTAATCTGTAGACACACACAGAAACACAAACACATTCAGAGACGGAGAAGGAGGAAATCATAATGAGATGGAGGGAAGGTGGGAACGAATGAGCCTGAGAAGGGCCTGAAGTTGGAGAAAGAGGTATAGGGAGAGAGAAAACGACGTGGTGATAGAAAGACGGAGAGAGCTTGTTATAATTGACTGTAATTAGATTCTCATTATTAGGAGATGAATGGAAACAGATGAAGGAAGAGGCAGAGAGGGAGAGGTCAGAACAGGTCAGCTCTTATTCAACACCTTCATTAGGACACCAATGAGCTGAGTGAGTGAAGACACACACGCACACACGCACACACACACACACACGCACACACACACACACACACAACCAAAGAGTTACCAGGCAGTAAAATGTTTCACATTAATCCACAAAACACAACCTTGGACTTTGAAATAATACACAGTCACTTGTACTGTGTTGCAACACGCTGTACAATTTTAAGTCATTAGTACTTGCTCATATCTTAAAGGAATAGTTCAAGATTTTGGGAAATATGCTTATTGATACCGCTCTCAAATAGGAGCTTCACTTCACAGAATAATCAAAAAGTTGACAATGTGCAACATTGTAGACTAACTGTTCACTTCTGGTCAGCCATGTTAAATAAACAGAAATGAAGGTATTTAGAGAAGGAAAGACTTCCGCTCTCCTTTCAAGAGAGCAGTTCCCCAAGTCGGTCCTGCCTACTGTAGTTAACCCTTTACTGTTCGTATCTGAGACCTTTTTCACAATAATTAATCATTGTTATCAATATATATCCTGCAACTAGTCAAATACTTTTTGGAAGAAGCTGATGACTACTAAAATGCACTTCCCTCATGCCTGTACATAAATGTGAAGCTACTGTACAACCATCAGCTGGTTAGCTTAGCTTAGCATTAAGACTGGAACCACCTAGTTCTGGCCAGCACCTCAAAGGCTTACTGATTAACATGTTATATTTTATTTGTTTATTCTGTACAAGAACCAAAGTGTGAAAATGACAAACTGCAGGTTTACAGGGACACAATGTTATTCCCTTTTCTTCTATACAAAAGGAAAATAAGTTATTAAAGCAGGGTTTTCCAAAGGGGAGTGCGTGCACATTGTGGGGTGAGTCAGCTGCCTCCAGGGGGTATGTGAGAGGAAAAATGTAGCAGCAGTGTAATGGTGTAAATTTGGAATACTGACTATTACTACTAGGCAGGCTAAGGAAGTAATGGATTACATGTTACAGGATTACATAATCTGGATAGAGAAAAGATAACTGTATTCCATTACAGTTACAAATAAATGTAATCAGATTACAGACACATTAGTTAAAAAGTTCCTCACTGGGTGGAAATGTCATAGCGATTTGTCTTTAAATGAATCAATCAATAAATTAACAACCAATATAAAACACAGCTGCAGCGACTAACTAATTATTAATTGACTGCATCTATTCTGATAATCAACTGTTCATTTCAAGTCAATTTTTACAGAAAAAAAGTTCTCTGACAGTAAACTGAATATCTTTCGGACATTTCACACATTCGAGGATGTCACGTTGGCCTCACTGACCAACATTTTCCACCATTTTCTGACATTTTACAGACCAAACAACTAATTGATTAATGGAGAAAATCACTGACCGTCAGAAACACTATAATAGGCAGAATAATTTCACCATATTTCATTTTGAGGTTATCCAAAAGTAACAAGAAGTAATCAAGTTGCATTACTTCAATATTGTTATACTGGGATTAGGTTACTGACTACATTTTTTAACAGGTAATTAGTGACAGTATCAGAATACATAAAGTAAACCTCTCAACCCTGCTGTTAGTTTACAAGACTTACTCACGCATGTCTCTGTCTTCAGTGAGGGGGGCAGCCGACTCTGTAGCTGATGAGCCTATGCACGTGTCCCTTTGTTCTTTACATGTTTGTTTGTTCTTGTGCATGTCTAACTTTATTGCAATGTTAATTCACACTGTTGTAATATCTTTAATAGCATCTCAATGGCGACAACATGATCAGGATGTAGAAGAGGGTGCATGGGCCAAAACAAATAGGAATTGCTGCATTAAAAGATGTTGAACAAGCCTGACACCAGCAGTAAAAGATGTTTTTGGGTGTGACCAACAAAGAAGAGTCTGCTGTATCAGTGTGTGTGCGTGTGCGCGCGTGTTCAGGACCATGATGTTAGATCTCCAGGGCTTGACGCCTGGTCTGGAGCTCTAGGTTATTAAGAGGTTAGATCACCGCTCACCTCTGGGATCCTCGGCCTGTTTGGCCAGTTTACGCAGGGCAGCAGCGAATCCGGAGTTTGCAGATTGGGCAACTGCGTTCCCATTGGTTAGTGGGCTGAGGGGACTGACAGTAGCCGTGGTGCGAGTTGCCGTGGAGATCATTCCTAATGATGGTGATTTATTGGACTCATGGTTCATACCTGAGGAGGAGAGTGGGAAGAAATGTGTGAGGAGGTTTGATTTTAGGAGAAACTGTGCCATGAAGTTTCTTGTTTGTTGTCTGGAAATACAGTAAAACACTGATGATCCAGTTAGCAAAAAGTGTTCAATTCATTTTTCCGCTGAAGAATTCGATGACCACATCTTTCAAAAAAGAGGAAATTTAGCTTTGTATAATTTTGTAAGAAAAGGCATCTGTTTTTTGAACACAGTTGGTATCCATTCAGAGTGATGAATGAAACTCATCATATACAAGTGCTCAAAGAGAATGGACAAGTGTGTGTGTGTATGTGTGTGTGTGTGTGTGTGTGTCTGCCTTTGTGTCTGGACATCATAGTGAGCGCATACGCGTGGGTCAGCTCCACTACAGACAGTGGAGGGAGTAGAGCTGTGTCAAATAGAGCGGTGACCCTAATAGCAAATCACACACATGAGCGCACACATGTCCATTTCCTCGAGGGAGCCAGTCAACACATCTTAAGACACTCAGGGGCGTCTACACGCAAACATTATTAAACAGCATCACTGCATTTTAACACCCTCACAGATGCAAACATGTACACACACCAGTAAACACACACACACACACACACACACACACACACAGATAACTAGCAAACCTATTGATCGACTGAGCAGGGGACACACTTGGAGCAAAGTGGTTAGAGTAACCTTTGTCTTCTCCCTCTCCCCTCTTACTGACCCACTAATGTTAATTACAGCTGGAATTAGCCAGCAGCCCCCCTGCGTGGTACAGCAATGACCTCATTACCACCACAACACACACACCTTTCAAACATGCATGCCCACTCACAGGAAGAGCAAACAAACAGCCAAAGCAGTAAACACACACATGAAAAATTCATCTGAACACTGGATTTTAAAGAAAGAATAGAGGGTGGTCAGATCTCAAGAGTTTGTCGACTGAAAGTGAATGTCATGTTCACAGATTAGACGATTACTATAACCTCTGCCTGCCGAGCTTTCACACATGTGAGCAGAAACAGGCAGAGGAAGCTGTCAAGCAATGAACAGAGTGAGAGAAGAAGAAGATATATGAAGGTGAGAGTGAGAGTGAGAGTGAACAAAGACCAAATCTTAACTTTGTAGGTGAACATTAAGTGGAGACTGACAGAGGTTGTTATATGAAATCATGCAGACCATCAGAGAATCACATCAGTTCATTTCTTCTGCAGGTTTTGAAAATTTACCATTACAGTTTAAGCTACTTGTGTTAATTTTAGAGCCCCCTGTGGGCACAAGCAGTAATGTTTCCACCACAATTACCACAAAATGTAATGTCAAAAATAAAATTATGTATATGAAAATATGAAAATCTCCTCCTGCTTCTTTTTAACTGGCTAATATACCACTCACTGTAACTTTGCGTGGAAAATGTAAACACAGCCTCGTTTCAACTGATTTCAAGGAGACTCTGACCCAATGACACCGATCTTTGTTTGTATCACAATATCACGATACAGTGTTTTTTAAGAATCAGAACAGTATCACAAAACAAAATATCCTGATACTCAAGTGTACTGATATTTTCTTACACCCCTTTTTTGAAGAAGTCACTTTGGTTTCTGGGAAATTGTGATAAACGTTTTTTCCTAAATTTTTTTGACATTTTGTAGACTAAGACATTAATCAATTTATCGTGAATATAATTTGCAGATTAATCGATAATGAAAAGAACTGTTAGTTGCAGCCCTAAAAAAGTTTTGAAGAAGCCATTCCTGCTTTTATGACCCTGCAAGTTGATGAAAAGCCCCCTCTCCTCAGCTTGTTACAAGCCGCTACAAAACAAGAGTCAGCTAACAAATAACCTGTCAGCCTACATCTATAATGTGTGTAATGTGTACAATTAACACGCATGCAGCTTCTGACATGTGTGATAGAGTACACACAAGATGTATGCTTTTCTTTGATGCTCGCTGTTCTTTTCTTATAAAACCTGTTTCTACTGTACTTTTCTTCATGTCTTTGGCTGCACACTTATGTATTTACATGTCACGCCAATAAAGCAAATTGAAATTGAGACAGACAGAAAGGGAAAGAGAGATGAAGAGAGTAAAAGCTCAGATCCTGACAGGCTGTGTGTGAGCGTCGGTGAGTGTGTGTGTGTGTGTGTGTGTGTGTGTGTGTGTGTGTCTATATCTCTGTCTCTGCTGAGCCCAGCAGTCAAGGGAGAGATGATAAGACAGTTTCTATCGACTCTTTCTCTTCCTCCCTCCTCTGTACTCACTCCTTCCTCCCCATCTCTCCTCTTTCTCTCGTTTATCTCAGCACACTGGAGCTTATTTAACAAAAGCCAACACACATAATCTCCTCTTCTGTTTCTTGCTTTCTTTCTTCCCCTTTTTTTTTCCTCCTCTACAATCTTTTCTCACAGGCTGTTTCCTCTGATATTTATCCATGTCATTCACAAACACATACTAACATATGCATGTGCACATAATTCAAACATGCAAACAGACACACTCACCCTCCTCCCGCTCACTGTTCTCCTCCTGCTCGTCGTCTTTCTGCTCCTCTCTGAGACTCTCTTTCTCTCTCTCCCTCTCAGCCTTGCAGCTGCTACGTGGTCACGTGACCTCTTTTCTATCCACTTCCCCCCTCCTCCTCCTCCTCCTTCCCCTCTCCATCCACCGCCGCCCCCCTCCTCCTTCTTCTTCCCCTCCCTCTCCATCTATCACCCTCTCCATCCCACCTCCTCCTCCTCCTCCTCGCTTCTCCCTTCTCTGTCACTCTTTTTATCTTTCTCTCCTTAGCTGTCCCTTCTCTCCCTCTCAAACTGTGCTCTCTTGTCGTTTTCTTTTCTCTCTTCATTCTTCATCCCTCCTCCTTTTGGCTCACACTCTCAGGAGGGTGGAGGGAGGGTGGTGGTGGTTGGGGTGGGGGGGTGGGGGGTAAAAAGGGGAGGAGGAGGAGGGCGGTTTATGGTGATGTCGGGGAGGGTGGGTGTGTGGTTTGAGCTCTGTGTGTGTGTGTGTGTGTGTGTGTGTGTGTGTGTGTGTGTGTGTGTGTGTGTTAACCCTCCATCCATCACTCTGTCTCCCGGCTAGTCAGCTCTGTCTGCTTTGGGGACAGGGGTGAGGTGGAGGTGGGGGAGGGGAGGTTTCTGACAGTGACCTCTCACCCTTCACCTCTGACCTCTCGCTGCCCCGGACAGCAGGGGGCTGCAGGGTGAAACACACAACAGCCCTAAATACATATTAAGACATTTAACTCTGTTAAAAGGAAGCTTTATTAAAAGTGATGAATGAATGGAGAGACATACGGCTGAGGCTGTGATGCTCCCTGCACCCAAGAAAAAACTGTTGGATGGATACAGAACATGTCAGACTCAGCTTCTCATGCTGTTTTCTAACTGGAAACTA
This sequence comes from Lutjanus campechanus, assembly GCA_027495735.1. Classification (NCBI taxonomy): domain Eukaryota; kingdom Metazoa; phylum Chordata; class Actinopteri; order Lutjaniformes; family Lutjanidae; genus Lutjanus; species Lutjanus campechanus. The sequence continues at coordinate 11,909 of JAJHUR010092993.1, forward strand.
GTCGATAAATACTGAATACTGAATTTTTGAAATTGTTTCAATACTCTTTCACAGTATCGATACTCCAGTACCAGGTGCATTTTCTCGCTCTCTTTTCTCTTTGACAGTGAGTTGACAAACACTGCTGCAGTGCCTACATAGTCCCACCTCCTCTCACTTACCCACAGTGCTGTCTTCCTCTCAACACTCATCTCATTTGCTATACCCATTGTCATGTTATAGCCTTGTTATATCAATCGTTAAATAAAAAATATGAAATTTTATGCCCTAAATGTTGAGTCAATTTTTCCAAATAGTATCGAAAATGGTATCAAAATATCTATATTTTTCGAGAAATTCCAGTATCTCCTCCAACATATTTCCTCCGGTCAAAATCAAAGCTGACATCCTTGATGTTTTGCTGTCCCCTCATCAAAGCAGTCAATAGAGACGACAAGACATGATCCACAGCAGCCAATTTATGGGAATATCCTCAAAAAGGAAGAGGTTTGGAAGGAAAACGGTGAGCTGTTAGAAGTTACAAGAATGTAAACTGTCCCACAATTATATAGAAACAAGGCTGACTTAAGAAAATCCTGAATAATATGAATAATTAACTTGGACATTTAACTTGCTTTCAGGGAGAATTCACAAGCAGCACCTTGCAATATTGCTCATAGTACATCTGGACAATTTGTCACCTTCCATCTACTCCAGTTTGCTCACTCACCTTTTGTTAGGAAGCGTGTCAGACTCCACCTCATCAGACATCACTACTATTTAACATGCTTACATGATTACAGTTATCCTGTTACAAACAAGCTAGCACACAGACATCACTACAAATTATACACTAATGAAAACATAATTATGAATATTATATTAAATTCTGTGATATTCTGCCAATACATCCATTAAACCTTACACACTGGTCCTTTAATCTCAAACAACAGCTAAAGATGGGTTTAGCTGTGCAAATTTTAGAGGAGTCGTGGCTGCATACAAATGAAATGGACAGACACTAGAGAAATGAACACATGCAAAGCACAAATTTAGGCAAAAATGCCCACGCAAGTTGAAGATGTTTCAATTTTAGGAGAAATTTGTGCTTATCTAGAGGCTGAATGACTTTTCTTCATGAACAAACAAAGGCGAAAGGAAAAAACAAGACAGGCCTGGAGAAAAATAACAGAAAGAACTGTTGTTCATCTAAAAACTTACCAGACTCCCTGGTAAGTTTTGAGATCCGTCTGAGCTGTCAAACAAACACACACAGCCACACTTCACTCACAAGGTCAGGGTTTAAGTTTGTAGCTAACTAACGGCTACAGCTGATGACTGTGTACAGCTGGTCTATTGGCTGTTTGGGGTGAATTAAAAAGAAAATGCAAAAACACTTGAATTTTGACAAGTAAAATGAGGTGAAATATTTAGTTTTACATAAAGTCAAAGGACCTTCTGGCTTAGCTCTCCCAGCTGTCAGCCTCAGCTGTGCTTTGAACTGATTGTAGGCAAAGTCATGCTAACACACAGTTAGAATACCAGCATTTATTATGAAATTGAACATGTTAGCATGGTAATTCTAGCATGCGGTTCTAAACATGCAAAATAGCTACACACATACAGCTTCAGCATGCCAACATCAATCTCACAGTACAATTAATTAGTAACCTTCAGGGCTGAAAAACAAAGCCAAAGTGCCAAAAACTGTAGTTCCTCAAATGGCCACATGGCGTGCCCACTATGAGTTACAGGTGGGTTAAGTCACAGGTGGCTAGCATCTAGGAATTTGTTTCATTTGGCCGCCTCAGCTCCCTTCTCGCTCTACCTCTTTGCCCATTTTTGAATTAGCCGGTAGAGTTAGCAGAGTCAGGCACTACCAGGATGGTGATGGCTGTCGCCACCGCACTGATCTTCACAATGGCTCTTCAGAAACCTACAGGTGAGGTCATGGACACTGTGTCCACTATTTATTTTACTGTCTATGGTTTTAAGGTATCCCATCACAGTGTCAAATGTAAACTTTGACCCACTGGTGGCAATAAATGAAAAGTCAGGGAAAAGTCATCCTCTGGGAACCAATAATGTCTGTGCCAAAGTTCTTTGCAAATTATCCAGTTTTCAATAAATTTTTATTCATTCTGGACCAAATTGTTGGACTACCTGACCATTGGTGTATTGACCAACTAACACTCCTGTCCTCATGCCCTCAAACTGAGAATATTGCAACGTATGCCACACAAACTAAGAATAAAACTACCCCGGGCTTTGCTAAAAATGGAAATGACACCCAGGTGTAACTCCATTCAACCACACACAAACACACCTTTATGCACAATCACAGTCTCATCAGCATGATGTCAGTGATATAGGACATGTTGAGGCCTGTGTCTTTGACACCTTTTCACACTCTCTCTCTCACTAACACACACACAAAAACAGGCAAACACCCACCGCACACACACAGGGGGACGGTGAGGACAGCAGGGGGGGACCTGCTCTGCCCCGTCAGCTCATTAAAAAAGCACAATGTCTGTGTATGCGTATTTGTGTGTGTGTGTGTGTGTGCGTGTGTAAGCAGGGATGGGTCATTAAGATGGGAGAAGAGGTTGTAACACACTACCTACTCATTAACCCTCATCACACTGGCATGTCTGAGTGTGTGTGTGTGTGTTCTTGTGTCGGCTACTATGTTAACACTTAAATTGACTATGTTCATTTGTGTTTACGAACATTAAACCAGTAATGAGTGCGCACACACAAACACACACACACACACAGTCTCATAACACAAAATACACTCTATTTAAGTTTTAAGACATTATTATTTGGGCTCCTACAGCTGATACTAATCGCAACAACAGCTACTGTTGCTGTTACAATAGCTGGCAGACTTTTTCAAATTCCTCTGACAAGCGCACACACACACACGCAGACACACACACACACAGAGGGAGAAAAGAAAGAGAGGGAGAGGAAAAGTAGCCAAATGTTTTACAGCCTCTTAAACTTGTCTGTAATAGCAGTCAGAGTGGCGTCAACACAGCAGTCTCCAGGGTTACTCCAGGGGCTGCTAAATGGCTTTACTAGCTCCAGTCACTCTGCAGCTCGCACAGAAACACTTAACACTTCCTTACAATCCATAAACAACGAACACACTCTCCCTCCCCGGCTTCTCACACACTCACGAACACGGAAATGGGCACGCAAATGACCATAAACGTCAGAAAAATGACATAAGACAGAACAATGACTTCAACCAAAAAAAAAAAAAAAAAACCCACACATGCTGTATGTGAGGAGGTTGTGTAAATTCATGCAAAGAAAGGGCACATACACAATTAGCTGACTCAGGATGCAGGCACTGTGCGTCACAAAACGTATGCATGTGACCCCTAGGGACCGAACAGCCAGCACGCATTTATGGTTCTGGGATAAATGGAGCAGAAAAACCACATACTGTAATAACCAACACCTCCAGCAAGAAAAAAAAACAACAAACAAAAAGGAAACAACATCCAAAGACACACTGGTGCAGAGAATTAGTAGCACACAGCAGGAAAAGACACACTGGAGGAAGTGTGGGAAGTGTAGCGGTCATTACTCTGTTTCATATTAAAGGGCACTTTCGGATTATTGGATGTGGGCTTGTATGAGGTACTGAACTAAAGTCAGTAGATGCTGATCGGTACGCCCCAAGTTTGAAGAGGCAGAGAGGGGCACCAGCATGGACGGTAAGCAGTGTACTGCTTAGGTCCACCAAAGAAATTACTTATGTTAAATGTGTGCTATATGTAGAATATTTTTACTGCTTAACTTTGCTGTCAAACCTTTTCCAATAGGAAACTGCTGTTATATAAGCCACATATCTCTCTTTCTAAAGCAACAAAACTCCATAGGCAAAGTCAGTAATTTTACCTCACAGAACACTGGGGTTGCTGAACTGTGGCTCAATCTGTTTTGTCATTTGTGTTAATGTGTGACTTCTGTGTCTTAGAAAGCCAGTTTGGATTCACCAAAGGTTTGGAGAGAGCAATATTCGGCTTGTGTAATGGTTGTTTCTTGTCAATAAAGGTCGTCTGATGGCAAAGTAAAATGGTGAAAATATTCCAAATATAGTGTACACTTAAACTGACCTTTGTTTAAGTGTCCAAAATACCTTTTGTTGCTGATTCCATCTGCAGTTAAGTTTCCATGCTGGTACCCCATCTACTGTAGGTGATACTACTAGAAAGTACCTCATACAACCCTACTTCAAATCATCCAAACTGTCCCTTTAAACAGTGTGTCTGCTAGAGCAGAGCCATGTTTACAGTGCAATCATAACAGAGTCGAGATGTTGGTGAAAGGTCTATGAATTATCAGCACCACAGCTTAAAGCAGAAACGTGGACTGTCAGCAAAGACAGGACAGCTACATCTTCTGCTCTCTGCTCTTCTCCACTCCGTTGAACTCAGGCCTCCTGGCTGCAGGGCACTTTTCCTCTTTCAGTGACCCCTTCTCCATTTCTCTAATCAGTGTACTTGTCTACGAGCATCTTGTCACTGTCTGTCAGATACAGAAAGAAGATATAAATAGCAGCCGTTTTGGGACCCTTTACACTTTTTCTCTTATCTGCCCGCGTTATCGTTTCTTTGCCTTGTCATTTCCTCCTCACTATCTCTTTTTCAGCAGCCTCACTCGACAGCCTCTCCCATCACGCCGGCTACAGTTCTGTTTTTCCCCTCTGTGTCATCGATCTCTTTCTGCAGCGTGTGGTGGCTCAGTCTCGCCTCTCTGATACGGAGATGATGCAAAGAGATAAAACAATCTGAGGCAAACCAATCTTACGCTGTCTCAGTTTGTTTCGGCGCCTGGCTGCGTCTGACTCTTGCCCGCAGGATTTTCTCTGTGAGCGTGTGTATGTTCAGCATCGTTGGTGGGAGTGTATACAGAGGGTCATGTCAGACAGTTGACAGCCACAGTTCCTCCTCCTCTGGCCCGGGGCCGGCTCTGCTCACCAGGTGCCAACACCACGGTGGCTAGACCTCAACCATCTGAACAAACATGAGGGGGGGAGAACACACGCAGCAGACACACACTCGTTGCACAAAGGTGTATGAAGACAAAACAGACTAGCAGATGCAAACAGACTGGCCTGTCAGGCTGCAGTTGGATACGTGTAAAGTGTAATTGAGGTGTGTGCTGTGAAACACGACCTACAAAACAACTATCACTGTAGTAAACAATGATGTTAGTGTTGAAAGAGTAACATTACAGGTGAGGTGTGGGTCAGCCAATCAGGTTTACAGATTTTATGGATTATTGCCTCATTTATTATCACTGTATAGATTAGGCTGGAGCTGAGAAAAGCAGCGTTGGTAGTTGGTTGATTCCTGTCATCACCTCTGTCCTTTGTGTCAGTGTGTGTACCTGACTTTTGTCTGTCAGTTGTATGTCTGGTGTGGGTTATTGTAACTGAAACATGAGCCTGTGGCTGTTGTAACACAATAATTTGCTTTGTGTCTCCACGTTCTGCTGGTCCACCTCTTCCGTCTCATTTTTTTCCTCAGGAATGCATTTCAGCACATCACAAAATATCACAAGAACAACTGCCAGTCTCACACTACACCATCCAGCACAGAAGAGGACTATTTAAAGGTTACGTGTGTAACAATATAGGAGGATCTATTGGCAGAAATGGAATAGAATATCCCAAAGTATGTTTTCATTAGTGCACAATCACCTGAAAATAAGAATCATTTTGTTTTTGTTACCTTAGAATGAGAATGATGATATCTATAGAGGGAGTTGTTTGGTCGAGAGTTAGTTGAAATCTGCCATTTCACCACTAAATCCCACACACTGGCCCTTTAAGTAATAAAGGAGAATGCTGCAGTTAAGGGTGCAGCTAACAATTACTTTCATTGTTGGTTACTTTATAAATTATTTTCTAATGAAGTGAAATGGCCCTTGTGGTGGCAGTTTTGTCTGCTGATGAAGATCATGTGATATGAAGCTCCAGAACCAATACTAAATGGCCCCTTGAAATAGTTAACTTAAATGCTGTTTCCAAGGCCAAGTCAAGTCAAGTCAAATTTTAATCATACAGCCCAATCTCACAAATTACAATTTACCCCAGAGGGCTTCACAGTCTCTACAGTGTATGACTCCTTCTGTCCTGTACACCCTTGATCAGGTACGAACAAATTCCCCCCAAAAAAGTCATCAAAATTCTCTCAATGAATCATGTAATTGTCTTAAAAGCAGAAAATAGAGTTTAAAAAAAAAAGGTCTTTGTCCAGCTTTGTCCAGCTGACAGCCCAAAACCAAGTCTAGGCCTAAATTCAAACACTAAATTCAAATGATAGAAAAACAGCAAGGTTGGAAGTTTAAAGTGCTTTTTGCTTGATAAATGACTTTAAACTTGATAAATGATCAACATAGTTGCTTTAATTTTCAGTCAATTAATTGACTGCACAACAGTTTCAGGTCTAATTATAGAAGAAATCATAAAGTATATCATGTAATTAGCCTACCACTAAGCAGCCCACAAAAGACAAACTGTAGGGGGCTATTATGTTAATTCATTTTTCTTACTTTAAATAATTCATTTCACAATAAATGTAGTATAATATAAACATAGTTTTTATAATCTAAAGAAATTTAATTAAAAAAAACAAAACACTGAGGTGAATCTGAAGCCATGGAGTGTATGAGCTTACAGTCTGAGAGGGAGGTAATTAAAGAGATTGGAGGTTTACTCAGTAACCCCTGCTGAGCAGCTGGTCTACGGCAGGTCAGGAGCAGCACATGGCGCATGGACCGTGTGTGTGTGTGTGTGTGTGTGTGTGTGTGTGTTGAACTCCACCTGCGGGCTGTGTACACACACAAAAGCGACGTGATCCGCTTGACTGCTGCTAATGCGCCCGGCGGCATCTATCTCAGCCAAACAATACAGTCGCTGTTAAAGGTCCCGGATTAAAGAGCGACTCCTCTAACTCCCATGGGTGCTGCTGCTGCTGCTGTTGTGTGTGACACACCATCACAAGGAGGAAGGAGATGGGTGACACATACACACACATTGCTGTCTTTCAGGTCTATCTTCCTGTCCGTTAAGTTTATCAGGAGCAAACAGGAGCGGTGTTTGATCACCGACAAGTTTGACAAGAAAGATAACATAACAAGGAACCACAAACACCTTAACGAGCCTCATCTTCTGCGCCTGCGTCAAGATACACGCAGTAACAACGCCAAACAGGAAGTGGGGGGTTCTGACTTCAAACTAAGAAAATGCAATATTCTATAATATATAATATATTCAGCTAAAATTTGGTTGCTCGTTTCAGTTTAGTTTTCACTGTTTAAAAATATTTATTTTAAATTTAGCTTTATTAGTGTGAAGTTTTAGTTTTTTCATTATTTATTATTATTTTAGTTATTTTTGCAAGTACATAACAGTTCGTTATCATTTTACTTTTTCTAACGTATAGTTTTTATTTTTGTTTCAGTTAACTAAATGTTTCCCTCCTAGTTTTAGTTTTTAGTTTATAGTTAACTATGTAAGGCTAATAACGCTTTTATTTTGAAAATGGTAACCGGAAGCACTTTTCTCCTGCTGTCTGTCTTCACGCTGTCCGTCAAGCTGAACCAGTTTGTCTGATTACACATTGTCGACTGATTCAATCACACACTGCACACTTTGAGTAAATAGTCCACTGCAGTTAATCTAAAAATAGACTCGAATGAAAGTAGAATTTTACTTCCTGAACTGAACGAGACAAACAAGAGATACAAAGGATGCAAAGTAAGGATTCAACTGACCACCTATCAAAACCAAAGCCTGCTACCATAAAACAGAAAAATGAAACATTAAGTCCCTGCTGACTATAACAGACAAAGGAAAACCAGTAAAAAAAAGCAAGATACTGTCAGTTTTAACAGTTTAAAGAAAGAAAGCCATAAGGTCATTAGATAGAAGTCACCGCTCAGCACCAGAGAGATATCCAACCATTCAGTGGCCATTTAACAATTCAACCCCATATAAACTTGTCAGTGACAGACCTTATTCACTCACTCACGGCCACAACAAAAGCAAAAAGACGTTTTGTACCAAAACAAGAGAAAACAGATAACTTACCGCCTCAGTAAAGAGAAACAGAGAATCCGCGTCGGTTTTTGCGCATCCTTAGTAGATAAACTACAGCAGCTCTGTGCGCAGCGATACACTGTGTGATCTCTCCCGGTATACCACCACAACACACACCGATGTGGGAAGGAAAAGGACAACACGTTAGCTGTCCTCAGGGAGAGACAGAGAGACATAGAGAGAGAGAGAGAGAGAGAGAGAGAGAGAGAGAGAGAGAGAGAGAGAGAGAGAGGCGGGGTGTGAGAGGGGAGGAGGAGGAGGAGGAGGAGGAGGAGGGCGAGCACCTGCTCCACACATACTCCCTGGAGAGATGGAGGGATGGAGAGAAGGAAGATGTGGCCCCAGACTGCTGATACCTCACAGCCTGGACATGTTTACTGTCCACTGGAGACAATCAGATCTGTTCAAGTCAGCTCCTCCTGCCGCTGCTGCTGCTCCACAGTACAGAGGAGCACAGTACAGAGAGGAGCACACGCTCATTCAACAGAACATACAACAACAACTACTGCTGCTGCTGCTGCTGACAAACAGTGTTGGAAGGTTACTTTTGAAATGCCAGTTACAGATTACTATTACCCTGTTAAAAATGTAATAAATAATGTAACTAATTTGTTACTTCATCAAAGTAATGCAACGTATTACATTTGATTACTTTTATAACAAATATCCAGAGCAATGCACATTGATTTGATTGGCAGAAGAGAGGCAGTGCAAAGTCAAACAAAAGTGCCAATCACAAACAGCACTCAAAATTTGAGTGAATACTACCCAGTGAATTGACTTAGAGACAGCTCCTTGTGAGCCTTGCTACTGTTAATGGTGTGGCAGTCAAATTTCCCAACAGCTTAAAAGGAGAGTTCATCCAAAAGTGAAAATTCAGTTGACTGAAGGTGGGGTTTAGGTTTAGTTTTTCACGGGAAAACAGTGCTGCAGAATCTCCCAAACAATGCTGACCAGTTTTCAAATGGAAAAAAAGAACTTTAAAAAAAGACTCCATTCTGCTCATCTGGCGTAGTCTAAGTCTCCCAAAGCCCCAAAATGCCTTTCACTTGCACACATGAACGTGGCTCCAAGCTTAGGATCTACAGTGAAGATTTAGGCTAAAAACATGGTATAAACGACATCTTTCAAGTGAACTTGGCATGTTGGGGCTTTAGGAGACTTGGATTATGGACAAGCAGTATGGAATCATTTTATGCTATGTTTTTTAGTTGGTTTTTTTATGTTTAAAAACTGGTCACAATTTACTTAAATTATTTGAGAGATTCTACATGCTGTTTTCCTGCAAAACTCCAGCTGTGTTTTGTGGACTAGAAAGCTAAATCCAACTCTCAATCAGCATGAGGGTGAGTAGATAATGACTGAATTTTCTTTTTTTTTTGTTGCTGTTGTTGAACTATCCCTTTAATGCTGGCCCGTGTTGTCTGGAAATATGCCAAGTGAAGGCATTCCTGCCTGGTGAGAAGATGCCAAAACAACAGAATGAATGCTGCGTTCTACATATAAGCTTTTTTCTAAAATTTGGATGTAACTCCTTTGTAATAACCAACATTTTAATTAACTAACTGTAATTTAATTACAGATTTTTTCTTATGAACTGTAATGGATTACAATAAGGCTACATTAATGCTGTAATTTAATTACATAACTTTGTTACAAGTGCTTATAGTTAGTCCCCAACAGTGGACATAATTGACATTATTATCAAATGTGATAATATGAATGTAGGTCCAATATATAATCTTTATTTTATACTCTTTTAGCTCTGTTTTTGGTCTCCACCGACTCCTAAAAAAAACACAGCTAGTTGCTACCCTTGTCTATCCACTATTTGGCGTAGGGCGACTTTTTACAATAACTAGCCCATCTTCTATTCAGTATATCGGATATAAAATCATAGAGCATCGAGTAAACTAACAAGGCAGCTGATTATTTTGCTAACTTGTGAGTTTGTTCCTAATAATTATGTGAGTGTGTTCTTATACTGGTTCAATATTATATTTGGGGACTCTGATCATAGTCCAGACATTTAATGAACCCTTTTGCCTTGAGTTTATTCTAATGCATTTATATTAATTATGCTGCAAGGAAGAACATTTAATAACAAAAAGCTAAACATCAGGTGTATGCTTTGCTTTTACCATTTTTTTTACTCAATTTTATCCTGTTTTCCTCTGCTTTTGGATAAGAGCTAGTTCATGCATGCATTATAGAATGTAAACATTTATTATTTATTGATACTTTGTCATTTATTTTTGCTTGTCTTGTAATTCTCTTAGCTTGTGAATAGCACCAGAGTAATCATGAAAGTCACCAGAAAGAAGCAAACAATTTAGTGGTTTATCTTTTCAGCCGAACTGTTTTTACGTGCTCACTCATCCTTCTCACCTTTTTCACCCCTGACCAGTTTGCATGCCTGATTACCTTAACATTAACATTAAATCTCTCAGGAATGTAAATGATCTTAAACTCTAATACACATATTAGGAGAAAATAATGATTTTATCTTTCTAATGAATTCCACCTGATATTTACGAATCATACTGTATGAAGTATCAAGTTATAAACACTCATGAACAGTCATCTGTCATCATACGATATAAGCTCCCTCTGCCTGCTTCATTTAGTCTAATATTTCAACATGTCCCCTGGGCCTCTCTGTCTGTCTGTCTCTCTATCTTCCTGCTTCTCTTTCTTGATCGTTCCTCTCTTCATCTCCCCCATCCCTCTCTCCTCCTCATCTCCCAAGCAGCTGCTCCACTTTGCAGCTATTTAACAGCTGTTTTGCATCGATTTGCGCTTCCGAGTGCAGATTTCTACCTTGTCCATCCTCCTCCTCCCTCTCACTTTTTACCCCCCCTTCCCTCCCTTCTTCCTCTCTTGCATTTCTAAGATGCCAGACACACAGTAACACCAAACAGCCTTGATGTTTTCCTCAATGAATAGACTGTCTCCTTCAAGTCTTTCCCTGAGATCCATTCAGTGATGAAAGACACACACACACAAGCATGCATAAACACAAGCTGGCACGCATACACCCTAATAGACACACACACACATTTTGTACACACATGCACGCAGATTAGCGGCCCCCTACTTCCCCACTTTTCTCTCTATGGAAACAACAAGTACTGAAGGAAGCAACGAAGAAGAAAAGAAAAAAGTGAGGCTCCCCTATAATCCCCAAATCCCTCTCTCTTGTACTCAAACCTACACAAGAGAAAAGAGGGGGAGTGAACAAGAATTGTGTGTGTCTTTGTGCATGTGTGTGTCTTTGTGTGTGTCTGCAGAGACTAGTGTGCCTGACATGATTTATGGTTTGACTGTGCACTGCAGGCAGACACTCTCAGTTTTCTCTGAGGTGGGTGTCTCACCTCCATCCTTTGTGACCTATACAGGTTGTATAGTGAGTGTGTGTGTGTGCGTGTGTGCATGAGTTCGTGCATGTGTGTGTGAAGAGGAAGATAAACTGTAAAATGTACACATGAGCTTGTGTGTACAACCACAGGTGCATGAAAGAAAAGATAAACCTGGTCGAACATGTGCCTCTGTGTGTGTGTTTGTGTGCAGTAGAGTTGGGGTCAAAGCGCGCAGCAGTGTGTGTATTCTCTGGGTGGGTTATACTTGGCGGTGGACTGTAGGATCCCCCATTAAGCAGCGTGTAAAAGAGGCCAAGCACAGAGGCCATTATGAACTCCGGCAGTAATAGCTCCAGGAATCTTATTGCCTCTGGAGACCTGGTCATTAGCCTATTCCTCTCTCATAAAGCCCTCTATCCATCACACACGCAAGCATACACACATTTATATGCAGACGCAGCCACACACAAACACACACACATGCACACACACACAGTTTGTCTCCTGCTTTCTTGCTCTCCGTCTATTCATCTCCGGTGAGGAAGAGTACAGTGCTACAAGAACAATCCGGCAAGACATCCACAGATGTCTTTAAAAACAGATGCACTTGCTCTCACATGAACACACACACACACACACACACACATACACGTACACAGATGCTCATTTACAAAAGCAGCCAGGCATAATATCAGCCATGAACCCAAACCGCTGATTATTTAAATGTATTCCTCCTTCCCCATCCAGTGAAAGTGAGACGCTGTAGCAGCCTGTTAGCTCTGGTCAGGTAGAGGAGAGATTACACACAGAAACACTGTCACATACAATGATGCTACACAGCTGGACAGGAATTACAATGGCAACTAAACACACCTTCTGAGCATTCACATGCACACTAAACTAGAGGTGCACACATCATTATCTGTATCTGTATCTGCATCTGTTCAGCCAACAAACTTATCTGTCTCTGTATCTGTATTTGGATAGAAGACCAAAAGTGGGTGTGATTTATACTGGAAGTCATGTTAAATTGGACAAATGTTGTTTATAACTGTTAAATTGAGCAATATGTTAATGGAGTCTGGCAGGCAGTAAGGCAGTCGGTCACTGAACTCAAACTCCAGAGTGTGTATTTTCAGAGCAGTGGGCTTTTGTTTTCAGAATAATGGGTGTAGCTTTACATTGACAATCATAAACAACTGGTCACTTGCAGTGTGGGACTTGTCGTTGCTTGTCAGTGTCAAAGTTTAATGTTGCACTCATGTTCGTTGCCCCTGCAGCCTGCAGGCAACCTGCCTGAGCTTCAGTCTGGAGAGGAGGGTACGGGGAGAAACAACTTGCTTCAACCATAGATTGTACATTAAATAGGTATTCAACCTATTTAATGTACAATCTATGGCCCCAACTCAGTATTTAGACTGTAGTACTCATTTTTGAACACTAGGGTCTTACATATTGCTCCTTTAATATAATAATACACTATAGTTTTAAAATTAGGTACTTGTGTAAAAAAGTGTGCTGATAAAAAATAAAAAGTACTCTTAATGTTATTATGTTAAATTTTGGTTATTATTTTTTTCCAAATAATAAAGAGCAACTATGGGTAGGAGAAATATCTTTTTCCATCACATTATTTGTGTTTTCGCAAACATATTCGGATTCATGCGCATACACAGACACATTCTGTAGTCAGATTTATTGGCAATTCTGACAGTGAAGACAAACTGCAGAGGCAACAAGGAGGCGAGTAGACTATCCTCAGGCACACGCACACACACACACACACACACACACAGAGAGAGAACAGAATCACTAGTGTATCACCAAACAGTTCACTACATGTATTTACTTTCACTCCTGCACACACACATAAACTCAACCCCTTAAAGTATACACACTATAGTCAGAGTAACTGTGGTTTTAATAAACACACACATATTATCTATACACACACACATATAGAGTACATTGTGTACCAGCAGCACACACAAAGCAGAGGGAGTCCAGAGAGAAGAGATACCTGGGGATGGAGACGCATTGGCAAAGGTAATGCTGGAGTCAGTCACTCTGTCCTCAGGCAAAACACACAAGCACACACACACACACAGTCACACACACAGTGCTGTAAAGATAAGCACTAATCCTGTTTATTACCTCCTCCCTCTCTACACTCTCCCTCTCTTTTTCATTTTATCTCTCTCTCATTTTCTCCCTCTCTCCCCTCTTCTCTTATTTTTCCTGTCTCTCCTCCTCAAGCCTATTTCAGCTGCGTGCACACACACACACACACACACACACACACACACACACACACACACACACACACACACACACACATGCACGCACACACTCACACGCACACATGCTCACTCACACATTGTCAGTTTACTCCTGTGATGTTTGTTGGCCTGGGGCTGAGACGAGGAAACAGGGAGGGGAGTGTTGATGTGTGCTGCTCTTTTCCAGCTCCAGCTCTGTTCACGTCCTGCAGAGAGAATTACCTTCCCTTTGTCTGTGTGAAGGGGCTGCTGCCTTTACCATCTGTGCAGCGGATACAGTGGCAGGCATGTGTGTGTGTGTGTGTGTGTGTGTGTGTGTGTGTGTGTGTGAGTGTGTGTGTTTCTTTTCATTTTTTTCTTTAATCTTCTAAAATAAAGACATTTCACAGGTCTTGCTATCTTTCAGGGGACATTAAGCCTTCAGGGATATAAGGTTATAGGTAAATGGTGACGTTTAAGGCTTTGAAAGTGAATATTGTCAATTCACGGTCCTCACATTTATAGTAATACAAATAATACGTTCTGGTGCTTTGATGTGAAGTTTGCTCAGTTGTCATGCAATTTGTTGAATGTCTAAATTTCAATTTAAAGTCTTCCTGACCTTGGTAACAGCTGTAGACTAAACAATCTCACCACAAAGTCAGTTTAGTAGCTTTACTGGAGCTTTTCATCATATCACATGATCTTCAAGCGTCGAACGCTACATACTTCTTGCCCTCAACAGTCACCATCTTGCTACATAGCGAGAGACGTGGGGCTACCAAACTTGCGAACATGGTGGTCCAAGTAACCAAGGGAGCAGATGCTGCGACTGCAGTGGCCGCTGTGAACACCAGATTATACAAATGTAAGTCATGCATGTATTTTTATCAATAAATACTACTATACTGAGGCCACTAACACACTTATTTGGTTAAGTAAAATTTTGGTACTGGGAATCAAGAATACATCAATATATTGATGTGTTTTCAGCCAGTAGGAGGAAGGAGGGATGGTCTGTTGATGGAGATTGTGGCATATTTTTAACCTCCTGAGAAACTGAAATTATTAAAAGGACATTGTTGTTGTTTTTTTTGAAGGATAAAGTAGTTTCCTCAAACAGCCAGGCACTGCAGCTTTTGCACCTCAACAGGATTAAACTGTGTGTTCATTTGATTTGTTTTAAACTGCAGATTAATACACATTATGCGCTCTAGTGAGTGTTCACAGCAGCAATGCTCGTGTTCATTAAGGAACACAGAGGATGATGGCTGGGTGCTGATGGCTTACATGACTCTCAAGGTGTTTATGACCCCACGAAAGGTTAAATACCCCAAACTCCCCAGCTAAAACTGAAGAAGCCTCACAGATGAGAGGGGAAACTTCTTCAAGAGCATCAAGTCCAGCTACCTACGACGGCTGATAGCAAATACCATGACCTGGGTGGCTGGGAATCTTCAAAGAAAACACAAAGAAGGAAACTAAATCAAGATTCCAGAGGCAATATTTCAAATCATCATTAGGTTTTGCCTTTTCATGTACCAAGCACACTGACATAAGAAAATCAGACTTACCCTTTACGTTCAGCTGTAGGCTATTTAATTTTTGTGTTATGCGAGAGCTAAAGATGACATTTTTTCCTGGGGACAGACTACAAAAGAGGAATATAAATCAAGCATTACATAAAAAACATAAGAGATCTGAAACTTTCAACTTATTAAACATACAATGAAATGTTTCCTCTTTCATCTTTTTTTCTCTTTACATTTCCTCTTTTTTTCTAATTATCCTCCTATTACTTATCCCCTCAGCCATCACTCCTCTCAAACTGTCCTCTTTCTCCTCTCACTCCTCTTCTCATATCCTTCTCTTTCCCCTCCTTCTTTCACCTCTTTCCTCCATTTATGTCATCTCTCTCTCATAATGTTTCTCCTCCTCTTCCTCTCTCTCTCTCTCTCCAGATGGGTGGCAGAGAGGAGCAGCTTGCTGTGGTCAGGCCAATTATTTACATAATTATGATCTCCCACTTAACCACATGATCCCTTACCTGGGCGTGGGCAATTAAAGCCGGCATCATTATGCAGATTATGCAAATACAGTCAGAAGCGGAACAAGGTGGCGAGAGATCACACATGAGCAAACACGTGCCCTGTAACCGTGTGTGTTTGTGCGCTGTTCATGTGTGTCTATGTCTCTACATACAGTATGTGTGTAACAGAATGTGGGAACATATTTGACAGCTTCCTGATTTGTTAATTGTATGTTTTTTTCTTAGTGCCACTTGCTGTCCACAAAACGTCTGCATGTCAGACACCAGCCGGTCTGCAGATGTACCTTCACCAGCTGAATGCCGTGATATGTATGCTGTATGCTGTATGCTGTTATCAGAGTTGAGGACTGAAGTTTATTTGAAGTAAAGGGTCAGTTCGCACAAATTCTTCACCCAAATACAAGGTCAAGTGATTTTTATTAGTGGTGGTCAAAGCATCTTACATTAATTACAGTAAATCACTATTAGACCTATAATGAGTCCAATGATAATAAGGACTGCAATGAACACTTTGATAGTATGGTCTGTAATAGGTACTTTGACAGCTTGATCTCTAATGAGTACTTTGATAGGATAATCTGGAATTAGCGCTGTGATAACATGGACTGTAATGCACTCTTGATAATAGGACAAGATAGTACAAAGGTTCATACAGAAACATGTCGCACAGTACCAAAGATGGAGGTTTTATCATTATTTTATTTCTGTGGTCTGTACTGTGCCTAAAAGGTTAAATAAAAAATAAATAAAATAAAAAATTACATTAGAAAAAGTCAACAGCAGTTTGTCTTTCCAGAAACAATGTCACAGTTATTCTGGATATTAAGAACTCACTGTCAACAGCTGCTTTCTACCATCAATGTTATTTAGTAAAACTGCCTAAGGTAAGGGTGGAGTATTGAGCACTTGCATCAATAGGATCAGTGCCCTCCCAAAAATGAATCTGTCTCACATTAGATTAGGCTTTGGCAGGTTTTGTTAATTATTTATTTTACTTTTTAAAATTATTTATCGTCACAAATTGTGCTCTGTTTTAAAGGGAAATTTTTAACACTTTTAATTTTGACATCTAGTCGGTCCTGAGAGTAAATGTAGTCAGTTGAGACAATAAATTCCTCACTGTGTGCTATATTGACGAGGAAAACTGAGTTTCCCTTCTGGCAGCATTGCTAACATGTTCCAGGAGGTTTTGCACCTGAGCTTCTGACACTCACACCAGTGTCGCCACATATCACCACCCTAGCCTATAGCTGTTACTTTGTTGGCCAAAACATAGTGTTAGGTGACAAAAACACACCCCCTGGCTACTCAGAGGAGGAGACTAGAAATCCAAGCTGAAACAGCCTGTAGTCTAATGACATCACTGTGACATCAAAGTATGTAGGACGTACAAGACTCAGCTTTCTCTGTCGATATAGCACACAGTGAGGAATTTATTGCTTCACCTGACAACATTCATCATCAGCACTGACTGGACATTCCCCCTGCATGTTATCATAAAGACGACTACAAATACATGTTTGGTGCAATCATTCGGTGGTAATGAATTACCCCTTTAATTGCCCCTTTAGCCTGTGCTGTGGATTATCCACCCAGTTGGTATGGTCCTGCACTGCACATGGCATAGCACTTTATCATACCTAGCACTCATCGTATGCTCTGTATTGTGTTGTTGTATGCATGTGTGATGTGTCAGTTTAGCAGCTTGTTGTATAGCATGACTGTCCAATGTCTTAGACCATCCCAGGCAGCAGGTGCAGGTCAACATGTCTGGAACTGGTATCCAGACACATGCAAATTTATGATTGTGTATGTGTATGGACTATTTCTATAGTGTAGACCCTGTGGGATGTTTGTTTGTCTAAATCACGTGTCCAGATTTAATGTGA
The DNA here is from genome assembly GCA_027495735.1 of Lutjanus campechanus. Taxonomy (NCBI): domain Eukaryota; kingdom Metazoa; phylum Chordata; class Actinopteri; order Lutjaniformes; family Lutjanidae; genus Lutjanus; species Lutjanus campechanus. The sequence goes on from JAJHUR010092993.1 coordinate 29,572, forward strand.
TGTTTTGAATGTTACGTGGGGTCTTTTGTTTTTTTGTTTCTGTTGCCTGCTTTGGGATGATGGATGTTAATGAGCATTCTTGCTAACTCATACAAACTTGATAACTAATACATCATGTATTATACACTGATGTTTATTAATGTGCTCCATCCCTGTTAAATAAATAAGTTAAATAAATAAGTATATCTATGTAGCTAGATACTGAATAATGCAAGGGGGGAAGTGAGAAAATATGTGGGTTTCATTATTTACTTTTTACCTTTTTGAGATTTGGGTGAAGTGACCTTTTAACCAGTTAATGTCAGACTATATTAGAGGTGCCAGAATCCAGAATTATAAACATGGAGAGGAAACATCCCATGTGTGTATGTGGTCACATGTGTAAGTTCAGTGAGGACCTGCTAACATGGTGCGGCCAGGTGGCAGACTGAACCGTGCCCACAATCAACAGGCTCTTCAGTGAAGCGACATCATTGATTGTGTTTGTGTGTGTGTGCGTGAGTGTGTGTGTGTGTGTGTGAGGACCTCACATCCCTCCCAGCTGCAGCACTGCTGTGGCTCCTCACAAAGAAGGCATGTGCAAACACACATCTGCATTATGAAGCACATACGTCCTGTCTGATGGTAAGAGCCCTCTAACTGCTGTTAACCTGCTCTGTAGAGGCCCCTCCCTGCACATGCTTAGAGCACACACACACACACACACACACACACACACACACACACACACACACACACACATCTGAACACAGTGACACATTCAATCAATTATGTTTTGACATGGTTCATGAACATGCAGATGGTGCAGGACCAGCGGGGGCAGAGGACTGAGTCTCTCTCTCCCTGTTTAACTCACCCCTGTAGATGTGTGTGTGTTTGTCTGTGTGTGTGTGTGTTTTGTCTGTGCGTGTGTGAAGGAGTCCACCTCCCTGTAAAAGATATTAATGCCGGCAAATTTTAGCTGCTGTATTTTCATTTGGCTAATCCTCCTGCCATCTGCTCGTTATCATACACCGCGCTGCTTATTACAGTTTTACTCTGCATGTTGGTGTGTCTGTGTGTGTGTGTGTGTGTGTGTGTGTGTGTGTATGTGTACTCTAAGCATGTGCATGTTGTGTTTGTGTGTGTGTTTGTATGCTCTGTGTGTGTGTGAGCTTCCAGGAGTTGTCGTTATCACCTCGGGTCAAAATCTGCTGGCATTTATCCCAATCTCCCCAGCTCAGTGAGCAGGCAGGCTGCGTGTGTGTGTGTGTGTGTGTGTGTGTGTGTGTGTGTGTGTGTGTGTGTGT
>JAJHUR010092995.1:0-10890 GCA_027495735.1 Lutjanus campechanus
TTTTACAAGTTTCTGGAACTCTACCAGAAGAATGTGAGACTTTCTTTTAAAAGATGTTCTCTTGACTTGGCAGTTTGGTGATGGTGATGGAGAGCGTTAACTTGTGAGTCCAGAATTTTTCAAGGACATCAACTTGGTTTTGATGTGGTGGTTCAATCCTGTTTACTAGAAATAAAAGTATGCTTCCATATAACAAAATTCTGCCTCCAATGTTGTACTAATTTAATCTACTCCTGGACTTTGACTCCAGAGACTTGTCTGTGGTTTAGACAACAAAAGCACAGTAATTAAAGTTAAAGAAGATCAGTGTGTCATTCTGATGTTAATAAATGCTTTGTGTCCTATAGACCGTGATCTCTCCCTGACCTTAGCCGCATGCTGCTAGTGCCTAAATATAACCATGAAAAGGTTTAATACTGCTGTACTTGCAACAAGTAGATATTGTAATGCACAATATTATTATAGAAAATGAATTGAATGCAATATCACTTTTACTAATGGTGCAATTGCAAGTCCAAGAAATGAGTCCTGCAGTCCAAATAGCAAATTGGAGCCATAGATTGTGTATTAAAAATAGGTTGAAATGAGTTGTTTCCCCCATGCCCCCCTCCTCCCCAAACTCAAGGAAGCTCAGGCAGGCTGCAGGAACACTGCAGGAGCGCAAGACAAGTGCAACAATTTAATTTGACCATAACAAGCAAGGACAAGGCCTACTGTACGCTGCAAGTTGATCAGCTGTTTATTATTATCAGTTGCCTGTCAATGTAAAGTTAAGCCTGTTAAAACAAAAGTCCACTGCTCTGAAAATCCACACCCCTGGAGTTTGAATTCAGTGACTGTCTGCCTCACTGCCTGCCAGACTCTATGAACAGATTGCTAAATTTAGCTGTTATGAACGTCTGCTCCTTCTAAAAGATTATTAAAGATTTCTTACAACTCATAAACAGACACCTACTCATTCGGCGAACATTCTGCATTAATTTGAACTCTAATTAACATGAAATGGGCAAACAATAACACAAGTTACAGGCCAGAATAGAAATGTCAAATTAGGTGTAAATAAATGTAATTTCTAAGTGACAGGCTTGGGTGATTGAGGTCCATACCTTATGATTCACAACACTTTCACACTTTTCCTTTGGTTTGTCTGCATGTATTTTTTTACAGGCATATTTGCTGCACGTGTCGCTCAGCCTGCACCAAAACCTGTCTCAAGTCTCCCTGTGTGAAATGGAAATGGGGCAGTGTTTTCAATACATGCAACTGCAACAAACAACAGATATGAAAGCCAGCTCTCAGCTCAGACGCAGCGCTGGGGTTGATGCATTTTATATTTAGAGGTTATCTGAGTTTGTGTAAGGAATCACAATAAAATATAAACTTCGGCAACTTGAGTTCATTGATTACTGTGGCTGTAAATAAATTGAGAACATTACCTGAATCCACTCAAAGATTCGACAAGCAGTTTGCAGATAGTGGAGGAGATTAGAGAAATAAAATACTTTATAGATTCTATTTTATAGCAGATTTTTCTCTTTTCTATTGCAGCTTTTCTTCTCTCAGTATTATAAATGTAATTGATTATATTATCATTTAATGTGAGACTACAAAGGACCCCAAATACACATTTGCCTTTCAAATTAATTTAAAGTCCATCTAGATTGCATGTCTTTTGTCAGCTCTCTTCACTAAACAGCTTGTGAATGTCACTTCTGTCCTTTTTAGACACCGGTGTGGTCCTTATTTGTCACTTCCACTGTTAAGAAAACACTGCCCCATGGCTTAGTAAGCTATTGTCTCCCAAGTTTGTTTTACTTCACCTCTTCCTGCCCCTGCTTGTCCTTAACACACCAGCTGCTGTCAATCACCCACACACATCAACACACCTTTCACAAGCTGAGAGGAAAGGAACCTTTCTCATATTTCCCTGGAGACACTTTTTTCCTTCTTTTTACTTCTACTGATTATAAAAACTGGTAATCAGTAAAAGTGTATGAATCAATCAATAAATCAGTTAAAAATATCTCAAATGCTTATTTAAAAGTTTGTTAGGTTTTTGTTTTTGTTTTATTACCCCTGTCAAAATGATAACGGGCCAGTCATGGCTGTACCTTTGATAACTTTGTGGCTCCGTCTCACATCACGGAGCACAAACACTGCCATCTTCAAACATAAAATGGGGAATCTGTCAGTAAATGGACTGGGACATCATCACAACTGAAGTGATCCATAAGTGGTGTAGATAATCTGGAAACAAAGGGAGACCGATAAATTTAAGGAACACTGCAGCTTGAAGCCTCTGAAGGTCACACTGACTTTACGAGGAGCGGGATGATTCATTTGTACTGCAGCCTGCATCATCCTCACAAAATACTATGAAATACTGAGGGAATCTGACAGTAAGATCAGTCCTGTTAATATTTAGCATTGTGATTTTTTATTATTGGTTAATGAGCACTTTCCCTACAACTTTAAAATTGTCTGTTTGCCAAATATAATGCGGCGGCCGATATAATGTTGTGTATCCACAAGTAGAAATTTGCCAGTTGTTTGGAAGGTGGTCCTTGGATTTCTTTTAAACAATCAGTTGTGGGTCTTCAGTTACAAAAGGCTGAGAATCCCTGTGACGGGAACCTAAAGTTGTTAAAGCTGTAGCCTTGACAGGACAGAATTTTGTAATGTTAAACAAGGAGACACAGTAGTCCAGATGTGTCTCATGTCACTGTTGACCTCCCCTGCTCTGCTTACCACAGCGAAAACACAGGATGGGACACAAATGGACGGAGAGGAGAGGTTATTGCAAGAAAAATGCATCCAAAAGCTCCCAACTGAAGGGCTTGACACCCTATCTATGCCTATATCTAATTAAATGTCTCCTTTACAGTAGTGCTCGGTCCAGACAAAGTTGAACTTAGAGGGTAACATGAATAAAATGCCAAAATTGAGCATCAGACTTCCTCTAGAGACTAAGAAATAATACGTTATTTATATGCATCCAAAAACACAATGCAGCTGTGACATTCATCTTGTTACAACAGGCCTGGCAGCCTCTAAAACTATCTGAAATTGTGGCTTGCTGCAGTAACACAGTGTACCCAGGCTGAGTTCAGTACACACTGACATCAGTGTTGTTAAGGTGTGTTTGGAGAGAACGAGAAGCAAATTTTTGCATTGCATTATGACTGCAAATTTGACCGTGCAGTCTGTTTATTTGCCCCAAACAGCCAATGCACCATCTGCACAGGCGTTAGCAGCTAGCTAAAGTGTGTGTGTTTGTGTGTGTGTGTGAAAAGTTTCTTTGTGTGTTTGTGCGACAGCTCAGACTGTGACTGATCTAAGAACTCAGCAGGAACTACTGTTCTTTCCCTTCTTTTCCTGTAGTCTCTCGTCTTCCTCCTCTTGTCTCTGAACAGCACATGTAGTCATAGAGCCCTGGGACTAACGCAGGGGTGTCGGTGAAATCAATTTATCTATTTGCACCCACTTGTGATGTGCACAACAACACATAACACTGATGCTGGGTGTGGTCAGAAGTCAAACACATTTGAAATATTCCAATAGATGACATAGATGAAAAATTTTCAGTTTGCTGTTCGTCTTCATCTCCACTTGTTGCAGTATTCAGCTTTCAGCTTTCAAGTATGAATGGCAAAAGATTTTTAAAAAAATACAACCAGTCCTTCCTGACTGTGGTCTGGAATGTGAATTTTTTTTTATCGCCATTCATGGTTCAACATTAATGTTTTTTCCGTACTTGACCAGTCGTGAACATGGGTCAGAAATACACTTCAAAGTCAGGTTTTTTACTTTTGCCCTGATACAAACGTTGCGTTTACCTGACATGCCTCAGTGTTCATGTTTCACATAAGCACATGCGTGGCCCCAGAGGATGAGTTGTTAGCAGCCCTGTTAGCTGCCATGCAACCAAGATGCTGTTGGCTCTTGTTACTGCAGCATTTTTCAGAAACTGGACATGCCTTTCTAAACCAACCCTGTTTTATCCAGCCATCCAACTAAACTCCTGCTTCCAGGATAACTAAAACGCTTGCTTGCGCTCCAGCTCATTTACGTTGTCCATACCTGCCACCATTGTCTTGTGAGTGCCCGATCGGTACTACTGAACATGTGCAACTTTCATCAGAAATAAGAAAGAAGGTGTGATGGCTCACTTCTTAGCTAGTTCCATCATCAGCTCCAGAAAAAAACAAAGGGAGTTCTACTCTGCCATCTTGATCACGTCACCTGTCCTCTTTGAAAAAAGGATGTGTTTAATTCTTTTTTACCAATTGGTAAAAAAAAAACATTGGGCTGGTAAGTTGCAGGATTTACTAGCCCGACGTGGCAGTTTACTTGCCTCAGTCAAGAGGGCAGTCCTTATCCTGATATTTTCTGTGCTGTAGAGGTGCGGTTGGCTCCATCTCAAATACATCGTTTTCCCCTTGAAAATATGGCACAACCTTGCCAAACCAGACAACAACACACCTGTTAAATGATTGGCTGTTTGAGGTCACTGGCAGCACGCTTCATTTTCAGGGTATATGACAGGCTGTTTATGAGCCAGGACGTATTCATTATGTACTCTCAAGGCGGTTTGCATTAAATGCACTTAAATTAAAACTATTGAACTTTTTATCGAACAGTTTTCTTATTGCTATTGATGAAGTTTATTGCCCACGTCTAATTAAATTATGACAAATGTATGTGATAATTAAGCAGTGCTGCCTCTCTTCTCGTATGTCTTAAATGGACAGTTAATCCGAAAATGAAAATTCAGTCATTATCTACTCACCCTCATGCTGACTGAGGGTCGGGTTTGTTTTAGTCAAAACAGCAAAAATGCTGGAGTTTCACAGGAAAACAGCGTTGCAGAATCTCCCCAACAATGGAAGTGAATGGTGACCAGTTCAAACATAAAAAAAAGTGTTTTGTGGACTGAAAAACTAAACCTGACCTTCAATCGGCATGAGGGTGAGTAGATAATGACTGAATTTTCATTTTTGGGTGAACTATTCCTTTAATTTTAAGTGAAGAAAATCTGTATTTTACAATCCACAGTCTAAAAAAAAATGTAAATACATCAAAAATTACAAATCAAATTGTGCCTCTTAAATGGTCCACATTTTAGGTTTGTGATTTCACAAATGTTTATTCTTAAGTGATTTTCAGTGCTGTTTTTTCCTTTGAAGGTAAGCATACAGGTTTCAGCTTAATGGACAGGAGGACATTCTTATACACAGTTCAACCTTCCCGTCCTTGCTCTTTGGACTTTGTACGTGACTGCTCTTTTAAACATGCAAGGTATTTTGTATTATTTTGCAGAGAGATAACCCACAGGGATTTTGAGGAGAAAATAGCAAAAGACTCCTTCATTCAGGGTTCCCCTCATTATAATCTGCCTTCGAGGATTGAAAGTCACACGGTGTTTGATTTTCTCTGATGAGCATTTGGGGAATACACCTTTTACCTTTTTTTTTCAGAAGGTGGGAGCACATGCTGTTGGAAATGTCAGATGAATAATCATTCAAGATGAATGAACTGCTGGGCACGGTTAAAAGGGAACTGTACCTGGAGGAAAAATGAGAAAAGGTGAATCAAATTTTCATGCACTTGTCATACTTTTGACTTATATTGTTCGGCTTCACGAGCCACACGCTGGCCGAGAGACGGCGCTTGTAATGTGATTTTATTTGCAGTAATTCAAGACACAATAATGAGTCATTTTGAAGCAAATTTAAGACCTACAAAGATAGAAGACATGCTTTATGCAAAATTATGGCTGAGAGTGGCTCCAACAATCCATTAAAGTTTAAAAGGAAGACCTATGAAGATCTATGATGTATTTTTCATTTAACTTCGCCGTAAGAATATACAAACCTAGAAATAAAATAATCATGCATGGTTAGTTCAATCTCCTCGCTGCTCTAGAATCAATATGTGGCTATATCATATCCTACACATAATTTACACTGTGATAGCGGTGAGCTGAAAACTATTTCAAAATTCCCGTCCCGGAGGGCATTTGTAGCTACATTACACCACCCCTCATACGTTCCGCTTAATGTACAGCAACACATATGGTGAAACAATCTTGCAAGGAGAAAATGTGACCAAAGGCAACCTATTTAAATTTAACACTACAAGAGTTTGATACCATCTTCTGTATTTCTGGGGGAACTTGCCCTTACACTTAATGGAATAGCTGGATAGTTGAATTTACGCCTTTAGAGAATTTCTCACTGCTATTATGTGTGAGCAGCGACTGTAAATATGGACTAATGTGAGTAAAAGACTAGTAACAGCTTACTAAATTATGCATGTATAGACAAATGGACAAAATATTCAAGGTGTTGCTAACTTTTCTATTCGCTCTCATGCACCTGCAGAGATCTTCCCCTTCCTTTTCTGACAGGAGTCAGCAAGGCTTGTTAAATATTACAGATGCAGCGTACCTGGGGCATTTGAAAATATCTGTAAAGCCAGAAAATGTAGCGGTATTCCCCCAAAGTCAAGGTTAGAATTTGCCTATCTCCGTATTTTGTTGGGCATATCTTAATAAGCAGAAATCTCCATCCCAGGAGTGCATCCAGCAGGAGACTGCTTACCCTAGCACTCATATTAGTGTGCAAGGAGAGGGAAAAATGCAGAAGACTTAACATAAGGTTTAAATGAGGGTTGGAGTCATACTTTAGGCAGACATATAAACATTGCATAGCTTTTATCACTGAAAAAAAACAAAACATCGTGCTGTACATCAGATCCAATGTTCTCCTCCAGACCTCACCGAGAGCAAACAGCACAAGAGTGTACGGCGGCTGGGGAGCTTACTGGTGCGTCTCTGATGGATCAGTCAAATTGCAGCCATTTTTAGTTCACTATGTTCATGTACATACAGAAAATTCCTTGTAGAACCTGAGTGCCTCTTAGAAATACTCTGCCTCGGAGTGTATGCAGCTACTCCTAACCTTTCAATAGATATGGTTGTTTACAGAAAAGTGCTTTCGGGGCCCGTGTTGCAGCCACATGGGCGTTGGGTCGGTGAAACACATGAGATGTTTGTATTAACAGTTTTTTTGCTCCATTTCCTCAGAACAAACACTGCAGAGTGTAGTCTCTAATATTAGTAAATGGTCTTTAGACAGAATGTGAATTAATCAAAAATCTTTAAATTTAACAGTTATAGTTTTACAGTTTTACTTTTTATGGTTGATCTATTCCTTTTGGAACAGTGTAGAGTGTAGGGGTCTTCAACATTTCATTCAGGCCATGGACTCCTTAGCCGATACCCACTACTACATATATTACATTGAATATTTCTGGGTCCTCTCTTGTTTGTGCTAACCAATAGTCAACATCAGTTGTAGCTCGGCCAACGTTAGCTGCGCTAGCCTCATCTCTGCACTTTCGCCATTTAATTTGTGAAGTTATAAAACTAGACTATCCATTGTGGCTCACAAGAGTGTCTGTGCACTTGGGATACAGCTAACTGGTCAATATACTTCAGTAATATATAGCTAAGTAGTTCACCATTCTGGATGGGTCTTGCACGGCAATTTGGTGTGTTAGCTAGATCACAACATGTTGGCGTTGGCTAAATGAAATGTTTTACATATAGGCTGATTTATCTTTGCTAATAATATGTTGCATCCTTGTAAAAGTGTATTTTCAGACATTTTACATTTCAAAAGAAAAAAAATTAGTATTTGTCAGCCCCCTGCAGTAATACTGACGACCTCCTAGGGTTCACGGACCCCCTGTTGAAGACCCATGCTGCAGAGAGCTAGTTCAAGTACTTTGATCTGCTTCCTAAGTGTCTCATAGATGTTTACATGTGTCTTTTGAACAATGCATTGACATATTAGTAAAGTACTATTGTCAGTTGTCTTTGGGGGGGGCAAAAGCAAAAGGCCAAGTGATAAAATCAACTCATCAACCCATGGCTGTGGTCCATGGTCTGTACATGGGATGCATGCCCTAGCTACCAGGGTGCCCCAGGATGTCCTTTTAAAACATTTCCAAATGGTAATTATTGTTTGTGACGCTGTTGCAAAGACAGTCAGACAGCTTTTGGTTTTTTCCTCAGAGCCTAACTCCATGAAGAAATGATCAGCACCACTTTGGATAAGAGATAATTAAGAGGCATGTTCACTGAAGATATAAAATGAAAGTTTATATTGAATTTTTTGAACAGGCAAAAACTATTGTCATGGTGCATTACATGGCTATAACATAGTTTGGATAATGTTTGGCTGGCATTGGGGTAGTGGGAGAGAAACGTCAGAAGAAAACATTAAGAGAAAAGGCACAAGTTGATTCATTCATTTAATCTATAATGGAGGCATAATTTTCCCGGGAAACATTGTGCCTGGTGGCAGACAGAACAGTGCACAGTGAAAGCGACACTTATAAGAAACAATCTAAACCCCAGATGGTGTCGTTATTCTATTGCCATTACACTATGCAATCAGCATTTACTTCATAATGATACGTTAAAACAAAAGTTGTCTATTTCCACTTTAATGATCAAGTGAATTCATGTTTTCTTTTTTTTTCCAGATAACTGCAGTTGTAACAATCACTCTAAATCCTCCCAATCCCTTTTTTTTTTGTAGCCCCTCATAATCCTGAATGTCATGTTCATTGTGTAAAGCAGAATCGTCCATTTTCCCGACCACAAGCACTCAAATACATAGCACTACTCAAGCACAAGTGCCACCAAGTTGCTGCGTACCCCCCAATGTAAAAAGAGAATTTAATTAGGTGCTTAAATATTCAATCACCACTCTCATTACTTAAACCAAGAGGCTCTCTGTATGGATTTGACAAAGAGCCAGGGCACGCAGTGCATGCCTGGTAGTTGAAGATAGTAGTGAGTCTCTACCATTCAACCAAGACACTGGGTTTCCTGAGGACAGGAGGGATACACCAGAGGGACCTGCAGTTACCGCTAATGAACCATGAATTTAGTATTAAACAAGGTCCTCCTTGTTAATTTTACAGAGGGTGATGTCAAAGATGTTGCACCTTCATTCTGAAGTTGTTTCATCACCCTGGCCCGTCAATTTAACTGAGAAAATTTAAGTGTGAAGTCCATTAATTATTGTTTTTGGTCCTTCAAAAGGCAGTTTTGACAAATGCAATGCAGATAGCAAGAAACATCAAAGTTGAAGAAAGTGTCACAATTCATAAACAAATCTTAAAAGGAGTTATTTCGCTTCACCTGTAGAAACAATTTCTATTATCTGAAAAAAGAAGAAAGAAATCTGTTTTAATTAACTGCACAGGAGAGCGCAACAGTTTGGGTCCATGTCTCTTGGTTAGCTTAACAGAAGACTCACAGCCACACTGTTGTTTTTTTAAACTCTACGTTTATTAACATAAGCCACACATCAGGCTTACCAAGCCCAAAGTAAACAGAAATGTAAATAATACAGGTTTTAAAATATACATTTGTAAATGCTAACTTAGAAAGGAAATTAATAACTGTGCATCTATACAAGATGGATACAGTGCAGAACTACAAGAGTGCCCTCAGTAGAATGCAGAACCCCAGCATGCAACAGATGGTGAAGCACCTACTGCAATGCCACCACAACCACCAGATGCAACCAGCTGAGATCTGCAAGTTCCACTAACATTAATATGACCTCCACATACATGGTCCCAAGCTGAAGCGGTTGTTGATCACTTGCAGCCCCTAGTATCCCCATGCAGCTGTATGCCTCTGCTGAGCAGTCAAGTTACAGTTTACATCTGTGTTACATCTGTTCAGACTCATATAATATATGTAGTGAGGACTCTGAAATAACCTAATAAAAGTGTATTTTTTGACAAAATGGAAGTGTGATTCTAACCACTACGAGACACGCTGTCTGCAACTATAACTATATTTACATGTCAGAGTCAAGTTGAACTTTGACCTTTGGGCTGTAAAATGTCATCACCTCATCATTTTATCCTATTAGACATTTGTGTGTAATTTTATTGTAATTAGCCTGCAAATTCTTGCGTTATGGCCAAAATGATGTTTAGTGAGTTCTCTGTCACCGTGACCTTTGACCACCAAAATCTAATCAGTTCATCCCCGAGTTGATCTGGTCATTTCTACCAAGTTTGAAGAAACTCCCTCAAGGTGTTCTTGAGAGATTGTGTTCACAAGAGTGCACGCACGCACGCACGCACGCACGCACGCACGCACACAAGCAATTACAAGATCCCCTGGCAGAGATAATGAAGGGGACAATGATTCAAATGTGTGGTCTTCCCTCAGACGCACATTTAAACTTTCTCCTCCCTTTTCAGACATGACATGATACAGAGGGTGCAACATTTGGTGTTTGATATTATTTTCATTTTCAATCCTCAATGTCAGCTGTTAGCTGTCTCACCACAACCTTAAATACCTGCCACCGCGAGGAACATAAAGCAACAAACAAGAACACATACAGAGCAGACTGCCGTGCTGACTGCTGACCACTGACCTCCTTCTATAATAGATGAGCGAGCGTCTCCCGCCTCGACGCTGCACGGCAGCGTTGCGAGTCTTTATTTTGCTGAGGTGCGGATTGTCTTTTGTGTGTCCGTGGGGAGATTAACCTGGTAGGAAACCGGAGCACGCGGCTGTTTCTTTAATTAACTTTAATTAGGTGCAAGGAATTAACAGTTGAACACAATGCGTATCATCATCAACATTCTGGGAGGCAAGAGTCTACATTGACTTGTTTGTCTTAAAAAAATATTGCTCTGAAGGCTGAATTGAAAGATAAGTCTTACAAGAAGTCAGTGTTTTTACCTTGTGTCCTATTTGTCTTTGCATGCCTGTAGAAGTGATAGTAGTTTTTTTGAGAATACAGGATACAGTATACCTTACCTGCAGAGCCATCTTTAAAAAAC
>JAJHUR010092996.1:3403-14931 GCA_027495735.1 Lutjanus campechanus
AAATACTCAAATAACTGTAACAAAGTAGTTTTTTGGGGTACTGGTACTTTTATGAGTAGATTTTCAAGTCTGTTCTTTGACTTGTATTTAAGTAGTCATTACATCATGTAATCAACTTAGTTACTGTTAAAATCATAGTTGAGTTCTGAGTACAAGTTGAAATGATATCCAGACTTTTAGTAGCCAAGGATGTTAATGATTATTCATTAATCGATTAATTGCTATTAAGATTTGAACTGATTAAAAATGTACTCACGGATATTTAATCAATAGTCGTGGTTTGATATTGCTTTGTCTGACAGGGACATTTGTTGAATAAGGAAACTCTAACTTTGACTTAAAATAAGAAAAAAAGAAAGCGAAAAATTGGAAATAAGGAAAAAAAAAACCATGTTTTGTATCTCAATGATTATTCAGTAGTTCACGTTTTCAACTATTGGTTCACAAAATTTGCAAAAGTTTATTTTATGTAACAGTATTTGTAATAAAGTATAGATTTTCAGTACTCTTTACACCACTGATAATCCTTCAGACGATGTCGCTCCAAGAGGACAGAAAAATGTCTGGACTTGAGTTCATACAGAAAATACTATGATATGAATAATGAGAGCAAGAGAGGACAGACAAAGTTCAGCAGCTGGTTAGCGGGCGTTGGACACATCATACTCTTCCTCTTTAGTGAATGAGTGTTTGTCAACTGACCTGCTGAACTGTGAACCTGTTGCAGGAAGAGCTGCGTTAATCTGATAATCTGATAACACACAACACAACACAACACAACGCAGCCACAGCACAGCCCTGCTCCCCCCACAGGGGTTGTCCATCAGTGTTACCTTGGCCAGGCTGAGCGGGTCATGTCGGAGTCTCTGTTTGTTCTTCTGCATTTTGCCGGGCATCATCTTCCCCGTCCGGAAGTCGAAACATCCCAAATCCACTTTGTTTCCAAGGTAACGGGACAACTGAGGCTTACTCCTGAACTTCTTCCCTGACGGACTGAAAGACAGAGGCAGGAGAGTCAGACAGATGAAGATAGTGTGATTAAAGATATTAATACCTTAAGTTTGGATATCCGAAAAGATCGCTTTGATTTTTAATTGTCAGGAACCAAAGTTATCTATCAACTGTCTTGATCTTCAGCATGAATGTTCTCTGCATACAACATTAGATGAATTCTTCATCCAGTCAGGAATGACACTCATCATCATACACACTGACAGCTGCCATTTTTCCATGGAAAAACCTCCTACTAGGGAGGCAACAGTTTGTGCACAGACGCTGAACCGGTCACGACCGCAGCCACACGCAGATTACACGCTATGTGGCTTATCACCCTACATATCATGTAGTTTGCTTGGAAACTTTCAGCCGTACACCACATGTTCTGAGGTTTGTGCACCTAATTTTGACCCTTTCAAAGCATTTCCCCGAGGGCTACACAATCAATTGCAATATTACTGAATTGCAATATGGCCAAGTCGCAGATCCCTGCAATTTTCTGAGAAAGGAAAAATGGGAAAATAATTTCCACTAATCATTTCGCATATTGCAATCATAATTTCAGTCAGAATAATCATAATATGACTTTTTACCATATCATTGAGCCCTAATTGGTTCGGAACCTGTAAAGTTGGTTCCCAGCTAAAACAAAAAATGGGAGGTTTTCCGTGGGAACTAGGGCTGCAGGATATAGTAAAAAAAAAAAGTCATATTGCAGTTATATTGACTGAAATTGTTTTACAATTAGAGGGAATACTTTTTACATCACAATTTTCATTTTCACTGAAAAAAACCTAATCACACATCTAATCAATTAAAATCACGATGATGTGACAAACAAACATATGTTCTTAGATCTTTTCTTTTCTGAGATTGGCCATGGCATCTCTGCAGCGCTACAGTACTTTATTTTTTTTTATCACACATTTTTCCTTTATCCAAAAACTGCAGGGTTCTGCAATTTGGATATTACAGTTCACTATATTGTAATTTTGATAATGTTGCAATTAATTGTGCAGCACTACTGGGAACCAAAGTGGGCGTGTCATATTGTACAGGTTGTTGAGCATTGTGCGACGCCCACCGTTGATGATGATCCTTGGTTACAATGGTCCCACTGAAAACTGGTGGAAATGTGGGCTGCTTTGCTAGATAGCACCAAGATTCCAGGAATCTTGAACAGAAGTGGTTTAAGAGCCAGAGCTAATTTGGTCTAAAAGGGCCTCTGTTATTTGTGCACTGGCAGGCCTTGAACACTCCGCAGTGGCAGCTACATAGATGCATAGCATAGATGGCAGCAAAGCTAACAAATCAGGGATTTATTCATCTCATATCGTGCCTAACTTTAGTGAATCAAAACATATCAGGTTTGGAATTAATGTGCAGATGCTTCAGTTTATGATGAAACAAAACTTTTCTATTTATGTCAGTTTATGAGCCAAAACACAGGCCAACAAGAGGCAGACTAGTGGGGCTTTTCCATCGGCACTTTTGGCTGCGCCGATTCAAACAGTGCTGTGCTGATTTGCATCTCCATTACCACTTTCAACACGTCAAGCTGTGCTGAGTTGTGCCCAGGTGCGCCCTGCTCCCCTCCAAGCAGGCTGTGGGGACGTCTCGCTGACCGTGGCCAACCCATGACGACCCCCCTCAGTGTGAACTCTGTGGTTTGAAGTTTAGTTTCTTTCCCGCGTCGCTGTTTTTACACTCTGGTATCTGCCTTATTTGACTGTTTGCTGTGCTCACATTCAGCATGACAGGAGTCATGTAAAGCTACTGCAGATGAAAACCTAACCTGATATTGTTGCTTCATAATAAAAGCTTTTGAATAACAAAATAACAGGGGGCTTTTATTGTGAAAAATAAATATGAGCTAAAGTGTTTATCCACTGTTTTATTGCCACTCGACTCGGGCAAATCTCATCTTTAGTTAAAACACAAAACTTCAAGCAGGTGGCCAGCTGTAATGGAGATGCAAATTGCTAAGCCTGACGTGCCGAGTCAAACCAAGTCACGCCAGGCCAGCTCATGTGTATGGAAAAGGGGTGTAGGTCTTGTTTTTAGCCTAGCAGTTGTTGATGACTTGTGGCCCCTACCAGTCAGTTATGAGGACTGAAGAGTCAGCAGTCGCTATTAAACAGAGCAGTCAAAAAAATAGGTTTTTCAAGGTTCAAAAACTGTGAATCAAAGCAACCACAAGGGCATACAGTCATGTTGGTAGCTCACACAGGACCAAATACCTCGCAGAGATGAAAACATCTTCAATTTCCAGAAATTTCTTCAAGGTCTCTAAAGGTCTCTAAAGTGTAATTGGTCCCCACAAAGATAGAAGTTCAACAGTAGACACGACACACAGTCACTCAGCTGTGTCTGACATGTAGGTCAGCTGCAACAAAGCAAAGATCAGAGGCCGTGTGTGTGTGTGGGTGTGTATGTGTGTGCATCATATATTGCGTTTGATCTTGCTGCAGTTCCTCATTGTAGCTATATAAAGATTACACAGAGTGAAACATTCAAACTGACGCAGCATTCCTGACAATATCCTCGCTGTCATGTGAATCAGAAGAGAAAATAAAACATGTGTTTGAATAAACAACATGCGTTGGTGAGGATGGAGGCGGCGGAGGCCCCAGCAGGGTGTTGCTGCTCTTCCAGTAAGCCGACCTGCTGACTGGTCTCCTTACTGGAACTGATGAGTCACGTTACAGAGCAAACTGAAAGTAGAGGCGAGCGTCCGCTCTGAGCTGCTGATCTTGACGGTGTGACGGCGCTCAGATGTTTCTGACTCTGAGCTGTTAATCTGATTGAGCCGTGCCTCTGCCGCCGATCAACAGGAAGCGAACGCAGCCTCTGAAAACAGCCGATGGCTCTGCGGCGTCACAGCCTCACCACAGACCTGCGCCAGGAGTGACACCATTTCCTCTACGATCTAGTTAGTGAAGATACAGAACCAGGAGAAATGGAAAAGCTAAAGTTTCATGTGCTGCAATTTACTCATTCCTAATTTCTTTGATTATTATAATTGAAGATGTCTTCCAGTGATTGAGGCCTGTACTTCCTGACTTTTAGTCTGTAGTACGAGTGCATTCTTTACTGTTTTTTAAATATGTTTATGATTGCTTATACCGCAGCATGCAATTGTACCGGCATCCATCTAGACTATTTTGGTATCAGTTGCTGAGTTTTTGAGACAGATATTAGCAATTAAGATGTCTGCCTTCTCTACATTATAATGGAACTAGAAGGCACTTGGCTTGTTGTGCTCAAAGCACCAAAAAAGAAACAAACAAACAAAAAGTTTGAAAAACTCAACAGTGATGTCTCTTTCCAAAAAACTTGACATGATCACTCAAGATAATCCGCACACCTTGTGAGCAGTTTCATACAGGAACTACTTTATTTCTGCAGTAGAATCTACCAGAACTACTTTCTGTCTGCAAGAAATAACGCACTTCCCACATGAAACTGCTCATAAGAAGGTCTGTGGATTATATTGAGTAACTGAGTCATGATTTTCTGGAAAGAGACACTGGTTTTGAATTTTTTTCATGTATTTTTTTTTGTTTTTTTGGTGCTTTTAGCCCCATTGTACTGGAGAGAAGACAAACAACTCAATATCTGCAAAATTCTGCAACTCACACCAAAACAAACTAGATGGCTAAATAGCACTACGGACCAGTGGAAAAATATATCTTTTTGATTTGGGGGTGAACTGTCCCCTTAATGTTTACAGATATCTCCAAAGCTCGGCAACTCACACCAAATGGCACAACAAAGGATAAACAGCACTACAGGTAAGAGGAAAAATATGCATTTTTGATTTGGGGATGAACTGTCCCTTTAAGCATATGTTTAAAGGCAAAGGCCTGTGATGTGTATTCAATCAGATAGCATTGTGGGCGGGACACTGGGGGACACCACAGAATGGTGACTACAGACAGAAGAGAGGCGGCTGCATCAGAGCCAAAGCAGTGCATTTGAAAGGTTGAGTTCACACAAGCCATGTGGTGGGAATGTCGTCAGATTATTGGTCGTACAGTCAGCGGGCAAAAAGACAACAAAAGGCCCAACTTCTACCTGGATACCGTCCATCATTGAGCACTGTCAGGTCCTGCATGCTGGTGTTGATCTGGAGCTCACATCAACAAACTTCAGAGGACCGGACATGTGAACATCTCGTCAGACAGATGGTATTAAATAATTGAATAATGCAGGTATTTCTCATTTCGTCATGAGTCCACGTTTGTCTCCTGGCTGTCAACATTTAGGTAGCACATGTGCGACAAGGTGAGCAAAAGAAGAAGAGAAAACGTTTTTTAACCAACAAATTGACTTGACTGATATGACCAATATTATTGGTTGACTTATATTATCGGCTATATTGGCCTATATTAGTATCGGTCTGTGTGTTGTCCAATACATGTCTGCATGAAAATTTTGTTTTAAACTGAACATAATGCAGATTCTTTTTATTTGTTAGAGATATTTATGTTTTTTTTAAAAATATGTATAGTTATTTATAGTCTACTTATTAAAAATACTAGTGAAAGTTTACTGTTTCAGTATCCTGATAACATTTTGTACAATAAGGTTTGTTGTAAAACTGTAAAACATCTGTCTTCATTACATATCTTTGTCTATGAAGTGTTATCCACTTTTGAAGGACTGTTGCATAAACTATGTACTAATGTATGTTCTATATTCTGTATAAAGGATATCAGCTGATATATCAGTTGGAATTTTTTAAATTCTTAATATTGGTATCAGCTCTGGTCCCAGAAATCCACTACCAGTCAGGCCCTAGAAATGACATACAACAGCGAGCTTCCTGTGGTTGGTTTGAATGACGTTCACACCTGAAATTAACTGCCCAAAGTTCTCTTGACAGCGGTCTGAGACCACCCCTCCGAGGCAGACCAGAGAATGGTTGTTTGGTCCTCATCCGGCATTCATACCAACCCAAACAAACCGCACCAAGGGCGTAAATGCTCCGGGGTTCAGTTAAACCGGACTGAACAAGGCTGGTGTGAACACGCCCTAACCAAGACTGGTGTGAACCCGCCTTAAGACAAGCAGCACTTATTCGATCTCATCTTCACTCATATTTAGGCCAATAAGAGAGATATAAGAGATTTATGGTGGAAGTTTCAATTTACAGAAGGAATAATTGAACTCTGGAATAAAATATGAGATGGGGGTTCATGACCCCAGCAGATAATATTTTGGTTATGGCCCTGAGTGAAACATCAGCGTCAGTAAACAGCTTGTTGACAACCTCAGAGTCACTGTGTCAACCCCTAGGATCAGATTCATTGAATATTTATGAGCTATTATTGGAACAGCCTATGACTGAGTTGTTAGTAAAAATCATAATCATGTGTTTTACGCTGACACTATGATGACCCCACATAGAGAAATGTTAAGACTGTAACGTAGCGCTACATTGTAACTTCTCTGACAGTTAACACTTCACTCAGCAGCAGTGTGTTTGCAACTGATGATGACAGTCAGAGCTCGGATCAATAAGCACAGGTTGATTGGTCGATCACCGGTTAACTGATCAGGAAGTGATCGATGATCGATGAGTACTGTGACGGAGTACCTGTAGTAGTAGACATCGCTCTTCCCAGCGCTCAGTCCGGACTTCCTGATCACTTCTTCTTTCTTCCAGCCGGGCGGCAGCGCGGGACAGTCCGTCCTCTTTCTCTCCATCCTCACCTACGGATCGATCCCACGATGAAGCTCCGATCGGGTCAACTGATGCCTCAGTAAACACGGATGAGGACCCTCCGTACGAACAGCGTGGTGGTGGTGGTGGTAGTAAACCCAGCGGAGCAGCACTCCGGGCGGACCGACGTCACGGACGTTACGTTAACGGCGGCTCTCCCTCCCTCCGCCCCGGCTGTTTGTGTGCGTATCTCGGGTTAAGTGTAAATAAAAAGTGTCCCGGGTCAGACCAGGGGCTGGAGGTCCCGGGTTAACCCGCCTTCAGGTCCGGATTAAGTTCAGTTCCCCTCCCTGAGAAGACCAACGGCTCATCTGATCTGAACTGAACTGAACTGGACCAACGGCAGGCTGTGACGTCTGAGATATCACACACACACACACACACACACACACACACACACAGAGAGAGAGAGAGAGCGAGAGAGAGAGAGAGAGAGAGTCTCTCTTTCCCTTAGATCGTCTATTGCGAACGATTAATCACTCAGCGGTGGTCTATGACAGACTTACCCATAAGTCCCAAATAAACGGAAGCCGAGAGTGGTATGATAATACAGTGATAAAAAAAAGTCCACTATATGATATTTACTGTTATATTAATAAAAAAGAAAAATGATGACTTGAAAAAAGTGTGCTTTATTAAAGGTCCTGTGTGTAAAATTTAGGGGGATTTAGAATATGGCAGAAATGTTATATAATATTAATATGTATGTTTTCACTAGTGTATAATCACCTGAAAATAAGGATCATGTTTTCATTACAGTAGAATGAGCCATTTATACCTACAGAAGGTAGGAGTCCCAGAGTTACCAGTTTTACCATGTTTTACAGTAGCCCTGAAAAGAGAAAATAAACTGTGGCTCAGCGTGTTCGCAGTCTGCAAGCTCACAGCTAAAATCTACTAAATACTACACACTGGTCCTTTAAATAATATATGTGACGTGCAGAGCATTTTTTGTGCATATAAAATCAAATTTTCGTTTTCATTCTGCTTTTGTTCTTTAATAAAATAAAACAAAAGTATAAGTCATGACCTAAGTCTGATGGCATGAATTGTCTTTATTCTGAAAACAAAAACAGTCCTTTTATGAAATTGAAAAAACAAAACAAACAAAAAACAAACAAACATATAATATTATGGTAGATATTGTAACAGTCCGGTATGGTATTGAGACATTTTTTATTGTAATTTTCAATACATTGAGTCTGAGGAAATAAAATTGCATATGGGAGCTTTTTTGGTGTGTGGATCGCTTTCTTCCTTTTCATGCTTTCGATACTTTGTGATCCAGCAGCCCAGTGGGCCTCGGGGATGTGTGCGTCCTATTTTTATCATAATTTTCAATACACTGTCACATCCCCACCATTGATATTAAATTGGCCAAGTACAAGCTTTCAAATATTACACTTAAGAACTAAAAGTAAACTGAATTCAATCAGTCAACCAATTACTTCACATTTTGCTGTTTTACAAGATATTTTATTATTTACATCTCTTAACCTACTGTGATTTTTAATTTTCCAATAATGTTTTCAGTAATATAACATGAAAATTTCTTTAAAAAATAAAAAATAAATCTAGTTAATTAAACGTTATGTGACTATATTAACTTATTTATCACTAATTAGACCGATAATTTATTTCTGAAACATATAAATAATACATAAATTCATGTATACAGTACAATAGGGATGTAACAGTACCAAAAAATCAAGGTACGATAGGCCCAATACCACAATAAAAAGTTCATAATACAATATTTATCACAATATTGAAAAACAAACAAAATGACAACTTGAAAAAATGTCCTTCATTAAATAATAAATCTATTTTGTGCAACATTTTTGTTCTTATAAAATAGTTTGTTTTCCTTTTGAATTAATTAAAGTGTCTTTCCTCCTTTAATAAAATAGAATAAAATAGCAAGTCCTGACATAAGCATGTGCAAAAAATGGGAAATTCTTTTGTCTTTGTCTATATATTTGTATTATGTATGTTCAACTGCAAAACAAAAAACAATCCAGCAGTCGGTAGCAGTCCATTTTAAAAATAAAATAAAAAATAATGACACAAATTAATGAACAGTGTAATATTGTGGTAGATATTGTCAGCAGCCTGGTACTGAATTTAATCAGGATATGTGATATTCAATGTTGTTACATCCCTACAGTACAGTGTTTTTGACTTGGTACCGTTTTGTACCATATTACGTAACATTTGTTTACATGTATTCTTGCTGTTCATGGTGAGGCTGCTCTGATTGGAGGACTCCGTGCGTTAGTATCTGTGGGTTTCTGGTGCCTGGATTTGGAGGCAGAGTGATCACTCGCTGCTTTTTCTTACTCACACCGCTCTATGCCACCACTGACGTCACAGGCTTTGGGTTAAAGGGGCATGCACCAGTCACGAGCACACCAAAACACCCTTAGAAAAAAAGGCTATTTAAAGTTTGCGTTGCGTTTGGGCAAAATTTAACCCGTAATACAACAATATATATATTTTTCCTAGTCTGTGAAAGAGCGTCCTTTAATTCGGCATGAGTCACACACAGCAAATATGATGCATTTTAATGCAGTTTTAACTTTATATCCGGTCCCCCTTATACATCTTGTTCCCACCCACAGTTCTGACAAAGCGGTAGTTCACAGCAGGTTGCTGAAGCTGAGCTGCGGAAAGTTCCTGAATATTCTAAAAGTCAGTAAAATGTAATAAGGGTTACTATGCGTGGCGTGTTTCTCCGCTGATAACAATGAATAGATTGTTAAAGCGGATTTTTAAATGGGGTTTGGCGGTAACGTTTTAGGCGGAACCCAACTGGGCGAAACTGATTCCAGACCAGCTGTGAGTTAGCTTTACCCGGGAGCCTTGAATTTTCAGTTCAGTGGGTTTGAACAACAGTCACTGTACACAGAACAGGCTGGACACGACATGTACTGAAAAGGAGACAGTATGGAGTAAAAGGGTAAGTGTGTTATTTATTGGACATTTGGATCGGATCCTGTGAGTGGGGACTGATTTAGCAGAAGTTTTGAGTTTAACTAGCGTCAACTTTTGATGTTTACTGTAGTTCTCTTAGCACGGTTCTGAAAGGTCCCATAAAGAATATATTCACGTAAGTTAACCCCTTAAAAACCGTATATACACCACAGTACACTTAACTTAGTGAAGCTGTGATTTTACGGTAATGTTTGCTTTGTTTTGGTTGTTGTTGTTGTTTAGCTAGCTAACTGTTGGCTAGGCTAAAGCCAAATTAGCAAACTAGCTGACATCAGTCAGTTTCCTTCAACGTCAGCGGTGCAACAAACATGAAAACAACCTGAAATAGATATTTACAGGCTTTTCGTTAAAGACAGAACAAGCAAATCACTTGAAAGAACTCTGACACTTACCTTGAGGGGTTGTCAAGTCATGGTTAGATAGGTTTAACATGTGCATCTGAATTTTAACACTTAATAAATCTGACAAATGCGTTTCACCGGTGTAAGATAAGTGTAGCTGTCTGGCTACAGTGAATTCTGTGGTCCTTCAGACTGCCTGAGCTATGGAAGTCGATTTCCGCAAGTAATGAGTTAGTATCTCAAAATAAAGACTTAGCATCTCAAAATAATGAGAAACCTTCAAAAAATAATGATTTAGTATTTCAAAATAAAGACTGAAATTATCAAAATAATGAGAAACTGTCAAAATAATGATTTAGTATCTCAAAATCACAGCTTAAAATCTCAAAATAAAGACTTATTAGCTCTAAAAAATGAGAAACTTATACATTACTATAATGTATAGTATAGTACATTAGTATTTCAAAATAATGACTAGATATCTCACCATCAACATCACACCAGCTTTTTCTTTGTAATTTAATGATTTATAACCTCAGAATATGCTCATTGTTGTTGTTTTTGTCAGCATGGAGTCCAGCAGCTTGGTTGGTGACTTTCTGTCTCCAGAGTCGACGGTGACCTCCCTGCTGTCGAGCTCAGGTCACCTGAGGAGCAACCTGCTGGCTCCTGAACACAACACCACCTTCAGATACAGAGACAAGGTTCACTCTGCTTCTACTGTTTCTAATGGGACTCTGTTTTGCACTGTGGGGGAAATCTGTCTTTATCTGCCTGTCCTGTTATGATAACGGAGCCAAATTTGGCAGCCATGATTCAGCTGACTAACAATGATGTCACTTTTTTGTAGACCAACATGGACGTTAGCTCCTCAGAATGTAAACGGCTGGTTTGAAATGGAAGTTCTGCAGTGGGTTTTTGATGAAGAAATTGAGCACTGAGCTTAGTAAAAAATAAATCACCCATACTTCTTGATTGATTAATTGCAGAACTACAACTCAGCCTCGGCGGCATTGGACGCCTACATCGCAGACTTTGAGAGTCATCATCGGAGCAGCAAGTCGTCGACTGGAAGGCTCCTTCTGCCGCACGGTCCACCCTCCACGCCGAGCAGACCCAGAGTGAGCATGCTCAGAAACAAAGATGGTAGGTCCTAACATAGGCATGTCCACACTATTCTACAAAGAGCCAAGTGGCTGCAAGTTTTCCCTCCAACCAACCAACCAAAACAACCAACCAACCAACCAACAGCAGACCTGACTCAACTAATCAGCTGTTTGAAGACTGAAGTCAGTTGATCAAATGAGTCAAGCCTGGTGTGCTCCGGCTTGGTAGGAATGAAAACCTGCAACAATTATAAAAATGTATTCGGCAAACCCTTAGTATATATATGTATATATTTTATGACCACTTGGACTTACATCTCTGTTCTGTGATATTATCATCATGTTATTATTAATTAATCAACA
>JAJHUR010092997.1:0-22277 GCA_027495735.1 Lutjanus campechanus
CAAAATTCTCATTTTCAAAAAAACTTTAATTTCAGGTAACTGTAACTTTTAGTAAACATTACTCAAACAGGACTAAACTGCATTTGTTGGGGACTATTTTCTGCTGCGAATTAATACACATTTTGAATCCTAGCATGTATTTATAGCATTGTTGTTGACATTTACAGAGATACACAATATTACTAGTCTTGTCCTTTAGGAGCTACATTTTAAAGGACTTTTTTTTTTAAATTTAACTGAGGTTCTACTCCACAGATAGTAACACTGGAATCTGAGTCAGCTGTCAGACTCTCTCAGTATTTCTGTGCGCACAAGATGTTAATGTAAGAACAGTGTGTAGGGAGCACCAGTTAAATAAGATCTAGGCCAGTAACAGTGGCCATATTTCCATTATCAGCCTTCGAATTAATGAGAAAGGAAGTTCAGAGGGTTAAATTTTTAGAGTGTTTTTCTCTGGCATCTTATCAATTACCATCCCTAATCATTCTTCTCTAATGTGCAGCCACTAAGAAGAACTGGGTATTGACACTGTTGTTACATTAAAGGCAGAATATGCAGGATTTGGCGGTTGCTGTTTGTGACTGCACCAGAGAGATATTTGATTGTTGAGCGTCATTCTCAAGATGTCTGATGACTGATGTTTTGGATTGATTAAGTATTTTGGGCACAGTAAAATAATGAGAAAATAAGGTACAGGTGGAAAGCGGGGGTCTCTGCAGATGCAGGCACCGCCGCACACTTCTGGTGGGTCCTCTGCGATGATTGAGAGGGATTATTTTGAGTCTATGCATTGTGTTTTTGGGGAAACATAGTTTGCCTTTAAGATGAAAGATGCAGCTGCACACTCACCAAGGTGGGACTGCTTGATGGCAGCAGGCCGTTCGCCTTACAGAACAAGATGGCGCGATGTGTGCGTTTTGCAAGATGAGAGGCTACTGTGTGCTGTGTAGCAGCTGCAATGTCATTCACACATGATAAGAGTGTCCCCTGTTCTATACCTAAAGAGGGAAGAAAATACAGTTACAAGTGTAATTTGTCAAAACAGAGAAGTTTCAACCAGTAACAATACTGGGGAACTAGTAACAAGAGGAGCCAAGCACAATTTTACTGAATAAACATAATCAGGATCACAAACCGTGTTTCTTTTCAATGTTTTTTCAGTTTTGACCGAGGTTGGGAGGGTTACTTTAAAAATGTATTCCAATACAATCACTAATTACCTTTTAAACACTGTAGTCAGCTACCTGATCCAAGTATCACAAGTAATGTAACTTGATTACTTTCCATTACTTTTGGATTACCTCAATACCAATGTTATATCAGTTGTAGGTTTCTTAGTTGTTTGTCCAGCTATTCCTTCCTTTGTCATGTGTGAATGTGAATTTCTCCAGGGAATCAGGTTAGCCAGCTAACTCCATTTCTGTGTAGCTAACATTAGCAGTTGGTCTGTGTAGCTAATGTTAGCTACAACAGTTAGCAGTTGGTCTGTGTAGCTAATGCTAGCTACAAATCCTTGGATATGCTTTATAGTAGACATTTGACTTGAAAACTGTGAAACTATTAACATTAATGATTCCATAAATTACTGCAATGCAGCAGTTCATGTTAAGTTGTGTTGGACAAGTTTAAGTGTCTGTTGGAGAGACAGGTCTATGAATCTGATCAATGGTACACTGGTCCTCATACCTTCCTCTGCCTCTTTTTTCATAATCGTCATTGTAATTTGATTCCGTAGCCCAGCGAAAGAAAAGCAGCAGTCGTACGTTTGTCCCATCGGTGTCTTGAAACGGAACTTCTTCCTGTCACCATCCTTTGCCAGAAGCTCTATAGCTTGTCCTCCACTCAGGGTGGAGCACTGCGGGTGTTTTATGAGGGACAAACGTCTGGCTACCTGTGAATCCACAAACAACAATATTTGCTTTGGTTATAATCACCTACTGAACACCATGATCAATAACAACACCTTGTGTTCAAGATCTCACTTTATCCAGTATGTCTCCAGGAGCTTCATCCAGAGTGTGACCCAAAAGCAGAAAGTCGTCGACTCCTCGAGCCACAGCGAGAAGTGAGTGACCGCCGGAGACGAGCAGGACCAGGAAGGGGAAGGCGACAGGTTGGAGCATCCTGACGGTCAGGGCGTGGGCCTCCATGTGATGGATGGGGATGAAGGGCTTGTTGTGCTGCCTCACAAACCTCTGACTGAACTCGAGGCCGATGCCCAAGCTCAGGGCCAAGCCCGGCTTCACAGTGGTGGCCACGGCTGAGAGCTGGCTTGGCTCCACGTTGCTTCTCTCCAAAGCCTCCTGGACCACACGCTCTATGTGTTCTCTGTGGAGCTGTTGTGCCACCGTGGGAATGATGCCACCAGTCCTGCAGCATTCAACACGGAAGCGTCATTAATTTTGCATTTTTTTATTAGTCTTTACTTTCATTACATTTTTAATTTTTGTTTTCAATTCACTTTAGTTTTTAAAATGTTTAGTTTTAGTTTAACCTTCATTAGTTTCAACATTAGTTTTAGATTTTTTTTTATTACAATATGGGGAATGTTTGTTCACAGGCAAGATTTAAGAAGTTCATGTAGACATTCCAGTCTACCATGACTAAAGAAATGTCTTTTCGTTTTAGTCTTTGTAAATTTGGTCAAACCTGTTAAAACAACAATCACAGGAAGACGCTGGTGCTTATATTTATTATTTATATTTTATTTTAGTTAGTTCTCTAAGTGCACAATATAGTTTCAGTTAGTTTTCGTTTTTCCAAAGTCTATTTTTTGTTTATTTCACTTTACACGTTTTTTCCCCCTTAGTTTAGTGTTAGTTAACTATAAAGCCTTGAAGGGAAAGAGATATGTCAAAACAAAAATAAAAATAACATAGTTTTACACATTAAAATTCCAAACAGTACAGGTCAGACATCTCAAATGTCTCTTGGTGCTTTACTTTTTTCAAATCTGGCCCTTCTGAAAAAGTAATCAAACCGCCCTGAGGCACTGACCCTGGTATGATACAGCTCTGCCACCCACCTCAGATGTACATCTTTCTGTGAATGTAGAGACTCTCCCAGTATTGCACCAGTCTCATCCAGCACAGCAGCTCCTGTGTCATCACAGCTTGTCTCAATGCCCAAAACCAGTCTGGAGTACAGAACTTTTCCATATGAAGAAGAGCCGCAAAATGTGTGTCTAAACTGTAGCAGCCTGTGCAGAATTTTGACTTTTGTAAGTAACATGGTCATGAGCCTTGTTCGTCAGCTATGAGTTAAAATAGTCTAAGAACTAAAGGTGACCTCATCTCAGCTCCCATTGAATTTTGTTCTCAAAATGACAAACGAGACGAATATGACCACGGCAACACATTGGGTTTCACAGCAACGAAGCAAAAAACAAAACAAAACAAAAAAAACAGGAAACACGCGAAGTAACTGTAGTATAAAGCAAAAAGCACAAGTATACTCAGTAGTCTTTCTTTACTGCTATCTCCCTTCCGTGTAGTTGCGTCACATGTAAATAATTCCGTGCACCGGCAAGTTTGAAACATAAATTTAAGTATCTAAAAGACACTAGCAAAAGTATGGGTCTTCAACATAGCATTATAACTGTTAAATGTATATTCTAGAAAGGCAATAATTTGAAAACTTGCTCATAAAATAAAGCATGGGCCCAAAAGTTTGCTGCTTTCTCTTTGGGGACATTTTAGTCTGCTGCACAAACATGACAGCATGGAGACGAGAGGATAGCCGGGCTTTTTGACCAAAGAGTATCTCATTTTTGATGTCGAAAGAGGTAAACTTTATTGTTTTACACATCTTGATTAAAATCTATCCGTTTTTAGTTTTCTGTGGTTAGTGCAGCTGTGCTGTTTGCGTTATAAACGTCGCATCGCTTCAGATTTTGAAAATGAGCTTATTCTATGTAGTGGGCTGTGTTGCCTTCAAGGTTACCCGGAAATGTCGGATTTCTGACAAAAACGAACAATTACTCAGAATTAGAGTAGAAAGTAGGGAAAACTGGAAGAGTTGCTGACGCATTTGCTGAAACAGTCACTGTTCTATAAAGGCAACTATCTTTAAAAATCTTTTAAAAATCTGGCAATGATTCAGGCCGAAGCAGCTGTATTTTGGATGAGAATTAAAATAGTTTCTACCACTAGACAATCATAAGTACTACAACCCGAAAGGCACCATTACGTCTACTTGTACGTGATTTTACCACTTGGGATTTTTCTGTCGCAGTCTGGGTTTTTAACTGAAGAAGAAGAAGAAACCAGTGTCTATTTCATGAATGTCCGTGAACTTGTAATGGATCATACAATCCGTATGCCTCTCTGTCTGTTTGTATTTCCGGTGCTGTAGGTATAGAGTTTATGCAAAGGTTTTGACGAAGCTAAAAGTCGCTAATGCTATCACGTTAATACTGCAGCTGTCAACAAGGCAAGTCGTGCTGTTAGCAGATGATTTAGATGGTGTTTTTGCTGTTAGCTTGTTAATTAGACAACCTGTTCCCCACCTGTAAGCTTTAATACATATTTTATAGGTTTTAGTAAGATTTTCAGTCATAATTTTTCTACTACTACTACTTTTCAAACATGGTTGTGGTACACTTTACTCCCTGTTAGTCACTACAAGGGAGGTTAGCCAGCATTATCACTTATCACAAAAACAAGCAAACTTGGGTCTTAACAAGCATTTCATGTTGACTTTTCTAAAGGAGGCATGGAACATCCAGCTTGTATTTTGGAGGACTTGAAGCAGTTTGTGGTAAATGATGCCCCACCAACAGTGTATTACATCCCAGATTTCATAACAGAGAATGAGGAGTCCTACCTTCAACAGCAGGTGTATAAGTCTCCAAAAACTAAATGGACTCAGCTGTCAGGCAGGAGGCTTCAGAACTGGGGAGGGTTACCACATCCCAAAGGCATGCTGGCAGAAAAGATGCCTGACTGGCTCCAGACATACTGCGATAAAATTTCCACTCTGGGTGCATTCAGTGGGAAAACAGCCAACCATGTGTTGGTGAATGAGTATAAGCAAGGAGAAGGAATTATGCCTCATGAGGACGGCCCTTTGTACCACCCGACTGTCACCACCATCAGCCTGGGCTCCCACACCCTCCTTGACTTCTACACGCCCATCAGCAGTGTGGAGGGTGATGCACCGCAGACAGAGGAGAACCGCTTCCTCTTCTCCCTGCTGGTGAAGCCACGCAGTCTTCTGATCCTGCAGGATGAGATGTACCAGCGTCTCCTTCACGGCATCCAGCCCCATGCTCAAGACACGCTGACAGACAAGGTGGTGAACCTGCCTGCTGCTGGGGCCCTGCCAGGAGAGACACTGACCCGAGGCACCAGAGTGTCACTGACTATACGCCATGTGCCAAAAGTTATGAAGGCGAAGCTTGTATTTGGGAGGAAATGAAGAACAGACTGCATGTTGACCTGATAGTTTGTTGTGGTACCATATGCTGTGTTTGCTACTGACACCATCACACAGATTATTAGTGGGAATCTCCTCCACGTTCCTTTATGAATTGAAGTCTACAATGGATCAATTCTATCTTTTTTTATATATCTGAGCTGCACCTCTGGAGATTTAGTTGCTTTTCTGGACATTATCGAAGGTGACAATGCATACTGAGGTGTAACAAGAAAATTGTTTAATTACGGATTAAGCTCTAAATATTTTAAGGGATAATGGGATCTATTCTGCAAATATCTGTAGAACAAATAATAACAGAGGAATTGTCTTTGTATTTCTTTCTTTCTTTGATCAGCAGCTTCAAAAATATCCAAGTGCTCAATTTATTATCAGAAAAACAGGCATGTACGTGCTACAACTGAAGCTGTAACCACTAAATGTTTGGCATTTTCAGCTAATCAATGATTGTTATCATTACTTTCTTGCTAAAACTGGTTTTGTTGTTTCAGCATTACATATATTAAAAAAGGTATAAAATTATTTTTATTGGTTATGCTTGTGTATGCTTTATTTACTTAAAGGATTTATTTATTTAAAGGACCAGTGTGATTAGTGGCATTTAGTACTGAGTTTGAAGATTGCATACACCTTGCATCACCCTCCCCCTCTCAGTGTATAGAAGAACCTACGGTGGCTGCAAACCTTCGCCAGATTCTTGCCAATACACAGCCCTATTGTCCCACATGCTGGGAAGGGGAGAGTGAGACGAGGTGTTTGTAATCTGCAAGCTCACTGCTAGATGCCACTAAATCCTTTGCACTTGTCCTTTAATTTGAAGCATTTCTGCTTTTCTTTGTCATTTATGACCGTAACAGATGAGTCTTTGGGTTTTAGAATGTTGGTTTGACAAAAGAAACAATTTGAAGATGTCATTTTAGGCTAATAAGAACAAGCATTTTTCACACGTTTGTGATATTTTATAGACTAATGAATTAATTGTGAAAATAATTGCAATCATGAAAAATCCTTGTAAATCTTACAAATAAGATTCCGACCAGTATACAAGCTTGGCCGATTTAAGAGGTTGATACAGGTGTTACCTTATTGACAGATATGTAACAAGTAATTGCAGTGCTGAAATCCCAAACACGTGTTTGAGGTATTCAAGAAACTGACACCATGGCATAGTTTGCCCAGGAAAGAGCACTGGCAATTTTATTTTCCATCTAGCACTCCCCCTGACTATCCAGAGGTGGGAACTTGAAATCCAAGCTGAAATAGCCTGTAGTTCTTCGTTAACACTAATGACATCACTGTAACATCACTGAATGTAGGAAGAACAATAGATTTTGCAGAAGAACTCAGCTTTCTCTGTCAATATAACAGCACTGAAGAATTTATTGCTTCAGTTGACTACATTTACCATCAGCACCGACTGGACATAAACACGAAAAGTGGTGAATTTTCCCTTTAAAGAGATAGTTTAAGTTATTTGAAGTGTTTTTGTATGAGGTACTTACCTGCAAGCCCACAGTTTGCAGAAGCAGCAGGAGTACTGGTTTTGGGAGCTAAGCAATGTACTGCTGTGGACAGGGTCAGCAGCAAGACATATTTTAGCCACTTTAAAAAAAAATCTGCATCAGTTTAAGCGTACACTATATTTAGAATATTTTCACTGCTTTACCTTGCTGTCGGCCAGCCTTTTCCGATGGGGACCCACCATTAGCTCTCTCAAAACTAACCAGACTCCACTGGCAAAAAGTAATTTTACCTTGCAGCACACAGGAGTTACTGGTCTAGCTGCCTAGATCGGTTAGTTACTTTATATTAATGTGTAACTTTGGTGTTTTTAAAGGTTAGTTTGGATTCACTGAGTTTGGATTTTATTGTACAAATCAAGAATATCACAACTACAAAAACACCTGCATTATACTTTATAGCTGAATATCATCAGAAACTGAAAATGCACAAAATAACTCATCCAGTGTGTCACTTATTAACCAGAGTAAGTTAGAAAATCTGCCTAAACTGTTGGGAAACACCTTCTGGTTGATCCCCAAATCAAAAATACATAATTTCCCTCTCACCTGTACTGCCATTTATTCACCTAGATAGTTTTGGTGTGAGTTTAGGAGATATCGGCTATAGAGATACCTAGCTAATGTCCATGGAGCTAGATGGCACTCTGTTTGTGATGCTCAAAGCGCCAATAAATAAATAAATAATGTTTTTTTTTTGTTTTTTTTACTTTCTGTCTACTGAACTACAAAGTTCACATCCTGCACTGCCACAAGCACAAGTCTCTCTTCTATGAGAAAGAAAGTAGTTCCAACATGAAACTGCTCACAAGGTGTGGATTATTTTGAACCACTGGCTATATTGCAATTTTATTGCAATTGTGATTAATTGTGCAGCCCTACTGGGTCATGATTTTGGAAAAGAGACGATGCTGTTTTTGAGAGAAGGCAGACATCTCCATAGCCAATATCTCTAAAACTCTGCAACTCGCACCAAAACTATCTAGATGGACAAATAGCACAACAGGTAAGAGGAAAAATGTGAATTTTTGATCTGCAGGTTAACGGTTTCTTTAAGGAAAAATAATGATGCAAGGGTCCTTTTGGGATAAAGCTGTTGAGTGGATCAGACCAGTCTGAAAGGCTTCATTATTATGTGCAATTGCTTTTGTCTCACTTTGGTGTGAAATCATTTTTCACAGGAGAACACCACAACAATGGAGCCACAGACGAAACGCTGGAAAGGATCCGTATGTGACACCGACTCCTGGGTTGCTTACCCTGTACTGTCGGATGAGCAGTCACAAGACGTCGAGCTGATCGAGGCGTTCGCTGCACCCATTGTGGACAAGAAAGAGACATCTCGACTGGTCCGGGAGCTGAACGGCCTCTACCCGTTGAATGGCCTTCAGCACGTCAAGAGGGTGCGGGCGGTAAAAGAAAAGGGCAGCCCTCACCCTCTGGAAGTCCTCGTGTGCCTCGTCAGCGACGCACCTGACGCAAAGGCGGTCAGCATCGACTGTCTGCTCCCCTCGGATGGAGTTAGACGAGACGGATTGGGTGAGCCTTTTGTGGTTAAGGTCCCTGCACGTCCCCCCTTGACCCGACCACAGTTTGAGCTGGCAAGCAAACACTGGCCCACCTCCTTTCATGAGGACAAACAGGTGACCGTGGCCCTCAGAGGAGAGCTCTTCAGTCCGCCTCAGAAAGCCACGATGCACATGTACATGATGTCTGCTTTGACTGCTGCCAAAGCAGGGAAGGAGCTGGGAATGGAGGCCGTGGGTGCCGTGGTGGTCAACCCAGCAACAGAGAGAATCATCGCAGTGGGCCATGACTGCAGAGGTGACCATCCTCTTCATCACGCGGTCATGGTCAGCATTGACCTTGTGGCTCGGAGCCAGGGCGGTGGATGTTATTCTTTTGACAAATACCCTGCTTGCAGGTTTACGTCATCAACCTCAGACAACTTTCAAAACGTTCCTGACGCAGAGGCAAGTTCTCAGCCTTACATATGCACCGGGTATGACCTGTATGTGACCAGAGAACCTTGTGTTATGTGCGCCATGGCGCTGGTACACTCCCGGATAGGTCGAGTCTTCTATGGGACCGCCTCTACTGATGGGGCCTTAGGGACCAAATATAAAATCCACTCGCAGAAAGATTTGAACCACCGCTTTGAGGTTTACAAAGGAGTCTTGGGAAAGCAGTGTGAAGATCTCAACAATGTAGAGGACCACATTAAAGAACATTTACAGGAAAGTAGATAATTAATGTATCAGTTTCTTCAGTGGACCTGAAAATTTTGAGATATCACAGATGCAACTACAGGAATAATTAAATTTTGTTTTAAACATTGGTTTTTAAATAAAAGTTTTTAATCATGTACTGATTGTTGTAATGAGATCATGTGTGTCGATGAAAACCATTGACTGTCATCCCGTTGTACAAAACTGAATCCAAAATATTCTGGATACGAGCACTGCTATCTTGCGCTAATGAATGTCATTTGGAACTAATTGAAGCAAACTGATCAGAAGAATGAACATTTGAACAAACATCAGCGTGATCAAACTACCAAAAATGATTACATTTTTAAAATTTAAATTTATTTGACATGTGCTTTGATGTTTTATGTTGGCCTACATCCTGTCTATTAAAGCTGGGGAGGCAGGCTGTATGACCTAGACTCCAACCAGCCACCAGGGGGCGATCCATTTCTGTCCATTTCTAATATATATATGTCAATGATGAAAACCAATAACAAGGTTCCAACTGTAGCCCAGACTTTGCTCTAGATCAGGGTGTCTTACAGGCTCATGGAAGGATTAAACTGAGGCCTGACTTTAGGTTCGACATTAACAGTAATTATAAAAAATACAACTTATAATTTGTAGGAGTGTAAAGAAAAAGCTGCTCTCAGTTCATAGGCCCAGATGAGGATGCATGTTTGGCTTTTTTTTTCTTGTTTTTTTTTTTTCGTTCAGCATTTCGCTGCAGATTTGAGTCGGATTATTATCCTGCTTCTCCTGCAGGAAATGAAAGCTATAATGTAAGCAGTTTATAACTGCAGGTGTAGACCAGAGCTGCAACTATTATCAACTAATTAGTCAATCAAAAGAAAATTAGTTGCCGATTACTATCTATTAATTATGTTGATAGTTGAGCAATCGTTTCAGTCATTTTTTCCAAACAAAAATGTCAAACATGTTTTCATTTTTCCAGCTACTTAAATGTGAAGAGGATTTACTACTCATTTATGAGAGTAAATTAAATGTATTTGGGTTTTGGACTGTTCTGTTCTGCCTCTGGGCAATTGTGATGAGCATTTTTCACATTTTTTAATAAAGAATTTGGAGCTGCAAAGATTAATTGATTATTAATCAATTAGTAAATTAATCACCAACTATTCTGATAATTGATTATTTGCTTTGAGTAATTAAAAAAAAAGAAAGAAAAAAAGTCAAAATTCTCTGATTCCAGCTTCTTAAATGTGAATATTTTCTGGTTTCTTTACACCACTATGAGTAAGCTGAATATCTTTGGGTTGTGGGCAAAACAAGACATTGGAGGATGTCATGTTGAGCTTTAGGAAACACTGATCGACATTTCCTGACATTTTACAGGCAAAAAATATTAATTGAGAAAATTATTGTCCTATTAATTGACTATGAAAATAATTGTTAGTTGCAGAAGTATTATTTGTGACAATAATCGGCAGATTAATCAGGTGTAGACATGTAATATTAACACATACGGACAAAAAACAAGACCTGCTGGTTTCTTAACTTGCAGGGGATATTTAACACCTGTAATACAATCCAGCTTGTGGCTTGTGAAGATTTTGTTAAGGTTGACATACCAAGATGACAGAAGCATTTATTTTTCTTGATAAATTGTATGTATTTTGATGATTGTTTCCAAGCAACAGTTTATTCCTGCGCAATTTGTTGTAGCACTCGAATCATTCCAGCTATTTTACTGTGCACATGTTCAACTCCCAGTTTAGACCAGGGTTAATGCCTTTCCTGATAAGCCTCGGTTTATCAGCGTTACTTCTCCGGTCAAAAGTTCAGTGTCTGCTTCAGCTGAGCTCTCTACTGCCTGTGCAGTTTTTGGGAACAGCTCACATCAAAGGCAAGTTTTTAAATACATTTTATGATCATCCATAAACTAAACAATGTAAAATCCCCGATAATCTGAGAGAATCCTCAAATGAACTGACTTCTTCCTTGGAAAGCATCCAAAAAGTCTCCCATAATCACTGGAAACAATGGCTAATATCACAAGAGGGGCAACAGTTTGAGGGCACAAACATTTTAATAAGATTAAGAACAAGAAATCTCAAGAGTACTATGAGCTATGGCCAAACAAAGCAGGACTAGCTGCCTTGATGATAGCAAAAAGTCATAATCTAAAGAGAGCAGCTACATGAAAATAAGTTTATCACAGAGACACTGTAGACCTCCCTCAGTAAACACTTAACCTGACAACAATAATTTGTCTCATTTCTACATACAGGACTTTGTCTTTAACATATAGGACATAACATTCACAAAAAAAAAAACTGTACAATGGAAAAAGCCCGCCCTGTTTTGATTGAGTTACAAATGAGAACTGATTCACATACCAAGGAAATCATGCAAATAAGGAGTATGATTCCATTCTTCACTCAGCATGAATAAGTTTGACACCCATTATAAAATGAGAGTGTACCAATAAACAATGAGCCACAGGCTCCTACCCTTAGGAAGTAAACATCTTTTAAAAATACATTTGGGACATCTTTGTGGTTAGAAACAGACTCATACTCACAATTTGTGTTGCCATGTGAATTGAGGGCAAAGACAGACAAAAATAAACTCAACCAAAAGCCTCGCTGATGCCTGGGCCAGCCCAGGTCTATGCAGGCCAAAAATACATCATTAAATATTCACATAAGTTAGTAATGCATATGGCATCCTGTCATCTACAAACCTACTCCTGTTTGTTTTGTTTTTTTTAACATTTCATCTTAAACCCGGTATATCTAAACGACGACAGTGACGTTTACACAAACTGTACGACTTAGTACACACATCGGCGGTACAGACTACACAGGAATTAACTTCTGTTGATATGAGGCACAGCATTTACAATAACTTAATACTTGTTGATGCCGAAAAGTCTCACTCCGTGTAGTTGTGGCAGCTTGGGGATCAGGACGCTCAACAGTGAGGCGGTGTTTATGACGAAGTGTGCTGTGTCATACTTTGTATAGAAGCTTGCCAGGAAGTATCTGCGGAGCAAAACAAACACGTTCATTCAAAAATAAAACACGAAAAGACAAGTGTGCAGGACAACTGTCTGTGCAGGATTCCTAAGAATTTCAGCTTCACTTTCCACAAAATTTTATGCTGTTTTCATGGTCAACCGGGACTTGATAAAACTACTGTATGATCAAAATAATAAGTGTAAAGACAGAATCATACGATATCTAATACGTACAGAATGATTGGGGATATGGTGAAAAACTTTCTAGATGAAGTGAACTGCACGCCATAGTCAAGCTGCTCCCAATGTGTGAGAAGTCTGGCTTTTCCTTGGTCGGGGGTCTCAAAAGGTGTGCCTTTCACCGCATGCATAAAGACATACATTCCCTGCAGAGACAGAAACAGTCAGCAAGTGTGGTCATTGCAGTCTGA
This sequence comes from Lutjanus campechanus, assembly GCA_027495735.1. NCBI lineage: Eukaryota > Metazoa > Chordata > Actinopteri > Lutjaniformes > Lutjanidae > Lutjanus > Lutjanus campechanus. The sequence goes on from JAJHUR010092997.1 coordinate 12,620, forward strand.
AGAACAAGATAACAGCAGTAGACAGATTAAACGAAGAGACACTTCTCTTTTCATCTTGTTTTCCCCATTTTATTTTAATGACATTCATGTCCAAATACACATGCAGCAGTTCATTTGAATTTGAAGTCATCGCAAAAAAGTTTTGAATAATGTTCACAATGTATGGTAATCAAAAGAGAGTACAAGAGTATTTAAAGGCAGAATGAGTAGGATCTTCCTAGAAACGATGTATAGACTCATATCATAATAATCCCTTTCAATCATCACCGTTGACCCATAAGAAGTGTGTCGTGAAGTCTTCATCTGCAAAGACCTTGCTCTCTGCATGTACTTTCTTATTTTGGTCTGTTCAAGACATTTCTGGGTTATCAGCCTTTGGGCAGTGGCGTGTAGCCCCCAGCCAATAATGGCCTGCAGGGTGTGAAGTTGAAAATCTATTAAAAAACAAAAACGTAGTGACCAGGAATTGGATACAGTGTCAGAGGCAGGCCTCCGTTTAGTCCTGTGAAAGCATCCAAACATTCTGGGTATAAAATTCAGATCCTCCACATACTGGATGCTTTCATATTGCGCAGCCCATAGTGCGTTGATTTGAATGGGGATGACGTATTTTAATCGTTTGGCTCCTCTAGACTTTCCGAATGTTATCGGACCACATTCTGATTGTCTCTTGTCATGACGGTTGTGACACTCAAAACGGTGTCCTCCATTTTAGAGCCACTTGTTTCACAATCGATCAATCATACGGAGGAAAGATTCTTATGACCGACTGTGATGTTGTCATTACACAGTTTGGCCACTTCCTGCGGGCTTGAGCTTAAACCACTGTCTCTGTCTCTCTGTCTGAGCCCTTCCTGCGGGGTTGTGAGGTTGTGGGGGCGTGTTTATTGTGCTGTAGAACATAACCGCCAGAAACAATCAGAAAGCGACATGTTATCTTTTTGATTCACTGCTTCATTCTCGCTTACTAGTTCGCTTGACCACCACTGACATCCACCACTGAGGATAAAACTTGGTGGCCAGAGAGTAACTTCTCGTGGCCACAGGCCGTGGTTAATGTCAAACCCTGACAAATCCTGCTCATATTGCCTTTGAACCATTTATCTGACTGTTTTCTGCAAATACAGTTTGGAAAGCACAGAAGCCTGTTTACTGTCCTCTTGCCTGACAAACTACTCAGAATAAAACCCACAAAACTTAGAAACGTAGTTAGCCGATTGTTGAGTCTCTTTCACAGGATGTCCAATAACCATGTTCTGGTTGGTAAAGCAATAATAAACACAGGCAGAGGGGCAGGGTCTCCGCAGATACAGCTACCACTACATGTTTCAAGTGGGTCATACGTGATGCTTGACAGGGATTAGGTTTATGTGAGCCTACACATTGTTTTTTTAAGGAATTGTTGCGTATTATGTCATTTAAGGTAAACTGAGTAGAGGCAGAAGAATCCCACTAGAGACAACACAGCTCCTGCCTGGTGCTTGTGGTGCTTGATAAGTTCACATTCATGGAAAAAGATGGACGGGGTGATGCAGATTTGTAGATACGTCAGCTATCTTGGGAATGACTCGTTTCAATTACATGCTTCTATGTTAAAACACAGGAATTCGGCTTTAAATGGAAAACCTGCATTACAGAGGGAAAAGCAATCAAACTAAAACGCTGACATACAGCCAAGACATAATCAGCACACTACTGCTGTATTGTGCGGAAAACAATAGGCTATAGTTGACCTTAGCCGTTACTGTTAATAGCCTTCCGTATTGGCTGCGATACACAATCCTTGTTAACTGCTTCGGGCTTGATGATGTCACACACATCGACTTTGTTTCTTTATTTGAGGCCAGCCATGTAACAATGAAAGGTCAGTTTTGTCTACGGACCTTATGTGGCATGGGGAAATTATCATAATAGGTCACGCGTCAGGCTGCCAGGAGGACAGCCTCCCCAAAATAGAGCACAGCTTAACAAGCACTCACAAGCCCAGGCGAGGCAGACGTTTGGCTACACATGCATGCAAGATTCATCTGGCTTGTGAAGCTACAAGTAATAATTTGTGGCATTCGGAATGTTATCTTAAATCAAACGTTTCATTGATCTGACAGTGATGTGAGTGGCCTAGTTTGCGGGTTTGGCCTGGTGAGCAGCAGCATCAGTGTGAGAAGGCAACTTACGAAGTTGTGAATGACATTAGTGAGAGTCCACACCACTGGTACGCTAAAGAAGGGTATGCTCAAGAGCACAATGTGAAGTATTCCAACACCAAGTGCATAGGTCAACCAGATCCCTCGACTGTTCATCACCCGAGTATTCGGGTTCACCTCACTGTGTGCCACACCCACATTCATTCTGGTCTGTGAACAGAAAATATAGACATATTAGAGTTCTTCTTTTTCAAAGTCAAATTCAAGCACATTTTAAAGCCTGCATTTTCAAGTTTTTACAGCACTTTACATCGGTCATAAATTACATATTTATACACACATGCTCAAAATGATTGAATAATTTCCACATCACATTAAGTCAGATGTTATTGTCCTGTAAACAACCAAATTGTATTTTTAAAACATGATTTAAAATTCGGTTATCTTATTGGTATTAACCATGAGAAACAGGTAATTATTGGTTATCACTGTGGCTGAAAAAAAATCTATATCTAAGAGCAAGCCATTTGCAATTACAATTTCAAGGAATTTTAAGACCTTTTCCAAACCCTGACAATACTACATTAAATTTAAAGTGTTTAAGGATTTCCAGCACCTGTACAAACTAGTGGTGTAAACCACAAGTTTCATCACAATCTGATATTATATCGATTCTTTGGACAATGACATGACATTTGCTGATGTTATAAAATCTGCCATGATAAAATTTCTCATCAATTCAAGGGTCTGCAATCAATATCAGATGTCCATTTGACAAGTTTAGTTACACTTGTGTCAACTCACAAAAAGCAACTAAATGATTACTCTGGAGCTGCATGTAATGATTATTTTCATAGCTGATTATTTTCTCAAGTAATCGATTAATAGTTGTTTGCCTATAAATGTCAGAAAATGGTGAAAAATGTTCAGCAGTGTTTGCTAAAGGGGATCTGACATCCTTAAATGTCTTGTGTTGCCGGCAACCCAAAGATATTCAGTTTACTGTCATGGACAAGTAAATTTAAAAAAATAAAAATAAAAATAAAAACACATTTAAGCCGAAATCAGAGAATTTGGACTTTTTTCTTAAAAAAATACTCAAACAGATTGACTGATTATCAAAATAGTTGGAGATTCATTTTATAATTGATTACGAATCAATTGATTGTTGCAGTTCTAGATTATTTGACAATTTTATGACTGAACTCTTCCAGACATTTCTAACAAAGACATGTCAAGAGAATTGCAAAATAAAGTCCTATCTTAAAGGTGACGATATAGATCGATATTTCCACTTTGCATCGGTCATGTTGGATTGCTGCATAATATTAATAAAAAGTCTATTTTCAGCATTAGATGTCTTGCTCATCATTTTATTTATATGCATCTAGAATTTAACTTAGCTAGCTTTTCCATGTTTTGTTAGTCTGATAAAAATATATAAACATTTGTTGCCTTTTGCAAGTACTTCAAGAATATACATTAACTGGACTTTGACATAAAAGACTGAAACACTGTCAACACTGGAACACTTTGCCCTCCCTGCAAGTCTAAATGTGATAACAAAAACCGTCTTGTGCAATCTTATTGAACTTTGCCCTCTGGCACACTTTCAGATGCCAGACTGGATTAAAGAAAACGAGTTGAAGTTGCAGTCATTAAATGCAATGATGACTTTCTCCCACATTTCCAACAAGCCCCAGTGCAATCCAATATTCAACAGCAAGATTGCATTTAATCAGACATCTGGTAACTGTCACAAATATCTATACAATATATGCAGTATGACTTTCACCCAAATTTAAGTCTCAGTCCAACATTACATGAGCCCTTGCATTTAGCCAAAAAAAAACCTCCACAATGACTGTAGTAAAGCTTCAAATCACCAGGTAATTTTTATGCAAAAATGGCAGAAAAGACTGTTTTCTGCCTCTCAAATGTGAAACTGTTTCTATAAAAAAATTAGTGTTTCTCTGTTTATTGTTAGGCTTTATTAAACTAAATATCTTTGGGTTTTGGACTTATAAAACAAGACATTTAGCTGTAGACATCACCTTGGACTATGAGAAACTGGGATGGACATTATTCACTATTTTGTGACATTTTATAGCCCGAATGATCAATTGATTAATCGAGAAAATCCAGCATATTAATCGATACTGAAAATAAGTTAGTTTCACCCCTAGACCCTCTGTAACATTTGTGATGCTGGTGCTCATTTCAGTCGACAGATAAATTCAAAGTTGATGTATGGAGTAACAGATACATTCGGTCTGGTAAAAATGACATCTAAAAAGTGAGTATCTGCAACGACGCGAATAACTGAGGCAAATGGAAATAATGCTATAACAAGATTTAACTAAAACCACACGCAAATAATACGGGCTTTGGTGCTCAAACCACTGTCACTGGCTCAGTCTATTTGCCGATTACTTTTCGTAGCTACAGCTAACTGCAGGACTGTTAAAATACCTTCACACAGACAACTACATGAATTCAAATAGATTACACTGCTTAGCAACTTAATGCAAACCGATTATTTCTATTCTTTAATGCCTATATCGCCCTGTCAAGTGGGTGTGTAAATATGATAACCCAGACGTATTTTCGTTTCCAGTACATAACCTAGACCAAACCCCCCCCTGCTCTAAAGCAAGTTGGTCAGCGTCTTTACGTAAATAAGAAACACTAAACAGCGCTCTGTAGTTAAAAGTTAAACATTATACACCCAGACACCCGGCATTGCAAAACTTACAGGTTGTAGCGAGCAGTAGAGGTATTTATAAAAGAAAACTGCTATGGAGAGAAATGGTTTATCTCCCTGCAACTGTGTGCAGCTCAGAGGCGCAGACAGCACGTCGTAGACTGACCCGAACGGATGTAGACGTGGTTTCAAGACATTACGATGGTATTCAATACCCTCTTTTTGACTTCTCAGGCTATGTCCCGCCCCATTTACTTCTACGAAACAGGTGTCTCTATTTAGATTAAGATTACGTGTGCTTCAAATTTGGGTTAGTTATAACCTTAACTGTGGTTGGCTTTGGTCTAGCAACCCTACCGAAGGCTGGGTTTAAGTAGCCGCTTGAGAAAAAGTTGTACCTGTTAGCCCACACTCAGGGATGTAATACATTCATTTTTGCGTCCGAGCCCGCCCTCGTATCACTTTTAACCAATCACCGTGTAGTGAAGGGGGCGGGAATCAGGTCGTTTCCGTCGTGTGGCTCGTGTGTGTTGTTTATCAAAGATTCACTGGGAGCTGCTGCCAAAAAACTCATAGACCTCCTCAAGTCAGTATTTAACTGTTTTATTTAGCAATATATCAACATTAATACTGAGTTTGATAACAGTTTGTGTTGCCGCCGCAAATTTGGATTTTTAATTGTAAGCTAACGAGTCTAAGTAGCTCCAATAAGTTGCAGAGCAGTTAGCTAACGTTAAGTCGGTCTACTGTACTTTGCCTTTCACCTGCTTTATTAAAGGTGTTCACCGTGACATGAGGGTTACCTGTTACATTTTATTGTGTCTGCCTAAATTGTATCTTGACTGAAAGACGATAAGTTAAGTGTTTGGTCTAGCAGTGAACAGGCATTTCGCGCTCAAACTAAAAATAGGTAAAGTATTCCTCTCAAGTGACATTCTAGACCAGTGCTTCTCAACCCTGGTCTTCAAGTATCCATGCCCTGCATGTTTTAGGTGTTTCCCTGCTCCAACACACCTGATTAAAATGATCAGCTCATCATCAAGCCTCCACAGAAGCCTGATAGTGACCTGATCATTTGAATCAGGTGTGTTGGAGCAGGGAAGCACCCAAAACATGCAGGGCAGGGGTACTTGAGGACCAAGGTTGAGAAGCACTGTTCTAGACTAATGGGGTATATGGTGGCTAATACAATATTACTAGTATTGATTGCAATTGGAAACTGATAATTAACAATCTGTAATGGAATGCATTGCTGATAGTTGCCTTGTTAAAGGAAGACTTCACGTCAAATTCAAAAATACTAATTTCTCCTTGTACCTAAAGTGCCATCGAGATAGCTTTGTTGTGAGTTGCCAAGTTGTGGAGATGTATCTAGTGGTAGGGCTGTGTGTTGGCTCTGGTGGTTGCAGTGTCTGACATCTAATGATGCAGATACACTAAATCCGTTTACATATGTGAAACTGACGGCTCCAATTCATTTTCTATGGAAAAGAATCGTTCCAGCTGCACAGTGCATGATCAGTACAGCATGGCGAGTTGACAGACATCCGCTGTTATCTCAGTTTGCATAATAACGGCTAGACCTCGACTTTATGCTAATGTGGTCAATCCAAGACAACACAGAAGACTCACGAAAGTAGGATCAAGTAGTTAAACTAGGCCGTTCCGATCAAATATGAAACAAGATTTTGTTCCTGCATTGCTTGTTTCCCTGTATGTTTTCAGAAACGTATTTTAGTCTACTGTCTACCTGACAAATGAGACCATTTGTGACTTGGCCTCCATGTGACATGTCATGAATGGGGAAATTAGAAATAGAGACCAAAACTGTTTTTTGTACCAGGCTGTAGGCATGCTTATCCCAGTTGTAAAGCCTGGCATTTTAAAATGGGAGTCAATGGGAATAGCTTTTGGTGCCAGCCATAAGTGGCTTTTTGACAAAACTGCGGTTTTTGGCACTTCTGCATTGACTGTATTTTTAAGCCCTGGAGCCTTCACCAACACGTGTTATAGTTCCACAAACCTCTCACTTTCTTTGCACTGCTATACTACTACTTGCTGAGCTGTAATCTCTCATCTGTTAGTAGATGCACACCTGCTTTTATGCTGTGATACAGTTTGCGGGTATGTTTCAGTAGAAAGAAAATTGTTCCTACATGAAACTGCTCACAACATGGTATGTGGATTATCTTGAGTAACCTGCTCATGATTTCTGCAAAGAGACATATTACATTCTACATGCTGTAGACTTTTACAAATGTATTTACCCAACAACGCTCAGAAGCACCAAGCTAAAACCAGATTTCTTCAACAGGTACCATAAATCATGAAGCAGCTGCCTCCAGACACGGTGCGGCTGCTGTCCAGCTCCCAAGTCATCACCTCTGTGGTGAACGTTGTGAAAGAATTGATGGAAAATTCCCTGGATGCTGGGGCTTCAAGCATTGACGTGAAAATGGTACAGTATCTAAATGACAGAAGTTGGAACGAGAAAGAGAAATGTATTCATTTTGAAAATATACCGTAATTAATTAGTAAATGACGACTGATAAATGGAATTGTCTCTTATCTATATCGTAGATAGCCATTCCATAGTATTTTTTGCCACCTGAACCACATCTCACAGTGCTGATTTGGGTTTCCCCTCCTGCTGCACAGGCAGTCTACACTAAGTGTTGAATGTGACATTGCAGGAGAACTATGGTTTGGACCGGATAGAAGTGCGTGATAACGGCCATGGGATCAAAGCTGCAGACACTCCTGTCATGGCCGTGAGACATTTCACTTCAAAGATCTGTAGTCATGAGGACCTCGAGCACCTGGAGACGTACGGATTCCGAGGAGAGGCGCTGGGCTCCATCTGCGCTGTGGCTGAGGTTTGAAGTATTTATTATCTGTAGTTATTATCTGTAAGTTGCATACATTCACTGAACTGATAACACAGTTCATGAAAAAAGAAAACAATTGACTCATGCATACATTTACAATATTTTACAGATAGCATGTCTCCTGAATTAAACATTCTCCATGGTTTATAACAGTATATAAACTGGGATGTTGGCACCTGATGTCTTATTGTGTTGTTTCCCTTCAGGTGGCTGTCATCACAAAGACAGACGAGGATGACATCAGCACGCACTACACGCTCAACTTCACAGGAGAGATTGTTTCTCAGAAGCCGTCTCACTTGGGTCAAGGTAAGGCATGAATTGAATCATTCTTGTACTAAGGAACAAAATTAAAAACTGTTGTTGTCCATTATGCAGGTATTTTTCAACTCATTTTATTTATATATGCACATATTTCTTTTCACCGAACTGCACAGAACATAAAGTCTATCTTGTAATCAAATTGACATTTTATTATGGTTTCTCTTATTGTGATGGCCCATTGGCAGATACAGACATAAGATACGATTCTTTTCAAAATGGACACATTCACTGGGCAAAATAAGAAAACTACTGCAGACAGATTTGTTTCTCCGATGCCTGTTTCTCTTTGTACTTTACAAATTCATCATAATGATCAGGATGACGGCTCTTAAGGTGGGCAATTTAAATTTGTATTGTTGAAAGAATGTGATTTGGCTTCTCCTTGCATGGCTGAAGCAGAGCTGTCATTGCAAATAGCAACTTTGATATCCGTTCCAGTCGCCTCAAAAGTACTGCACACTGCCGACATACTTGCATCATGTGCGCGTAATTTAAGTGTCATCTTATCTGTCATATCGGCAGAAATGCTCGTTTCAGGTTGACGTGATACTTCATTTAAAGCCATTATCGGCCAGTGATGTGCTGATATTATCATGCTATCAGAACAATATGATAACAGTTTTCACTTTTTTTATACTGATGACCTTACAATATATTGCTAAGATTTAGATACCAATTTGCATGGTGTTTTGGTCCACCAGCAGTCTCATTATCTGCTATACTATGAACATGAAGATATTAATTTATTCCATGATTAGATTATACTCTTTATTAATATCTTGGGGGGAAAAACAGTAGACAGACTTTTGGTGCTGTGAAGGAAAAATATTGTCATGAGGGAAAAGATTAAATGCACTCTTAGTGAGTATTGAGGGATTTTTTTAATCCCAAAAAGCATGTCAGTGAAAGAATTAATCATTGGGCCTGAAACAGACATTCATTTCCTGTTGTACAAATCTTACACATCTCAATACAGTCTCAGAATAACACACACATTGACAATGAGTTTTGTCCTTGTGGTGTCCAGGTAGACCAAGTCCACCTGAGACCTGAGTCCATCAGCCTCTTTGCAGGAAAAGTAATTTTTTATGTCAAAAGCTGCTGGACACCTCTGGTCTTTGTGTTTTACAGGTACGACAGTGACTGTGCTGAAGCTTTTCAGGAATCTTCCAGTGAGGCGGCAGTACTATTCCTCCACCAAGAAGTGCAAGGAGGAACTGAAGAAAGTGCAGGACCTGCTGATGGCCTACGCCATCATAAAGCCTGACTTGAGGCTCACACTCGTTCACAATAAGGTCAGTAACCTCTCCACCCTTTTTAGATTTAACTTAGTAAACAAAAGCAGTTTTAACAGCTTTCGCTGGAGTAAAGTGACATGAGTTTTAAGTGACATGCGACCCAAAATTCATTAATTATCACACACTAATCTTCTCTTTGGTACCAAAGATGCAGTGGAGTTTTTACTGTGGAGAAAAACTTATGTCCTTAAAATGATCTCAAACTGATTGTACAGCATAAAAATCACATCTTAATCATAATGAAGAAAATGACTAAATGCTAGGGCTGTACCAGAATTTTGTCAGTTGAATCAGATTTGG
>JAJHUR010092997.1:22297-35021 GCA_027495735.1 Lutjanus campechanus
GAATTGAATCATTCTTGTACTAAGGAACAAAATTAAAAACTGTTGTTGTCCATTATGCAGGTATTTTTCAACTCATTTTATTTATATATGCACATATTTCTTTTCACCGAACTGCACAGAACACAAAGTCTATCTTGTAATCAAATTGACATTTTATTATGGTTTCTCTTATTGTGATGGCCCATTGGCAGATACAGACATAAGATACGATTCTTTTCAAAATGGACACATTCACTGGGCAAAATAAGAAAACTACTGCAGACAGATTTGTTTCTCCGATGCCTGTTTCTCTTTGTACTTTACAAATTCATCATAATGATCAGGATGACGGCTCTTAAGGTGGGCAATTTAAATGTTTTGGTCCACCAGCAGTCTCATTATCTGCTATACTATGAACATGAAGATATTAATTTATTCCATGATTAGATTATACTCTTTATTAATATCTTGGGGGGAAAAACAGTAGACAGACTTTTGGTGCTGTGAAGGAAAAATATTGTCATGAGGGAAAAGATTAAATGCACTCTTAGTGAGTATTGAGGGATTTTTTTAATCCCAAAAAGCATGTCAGTGAAAGAATTAATCATTGGGCCTGAAACAGACATTCATTTCCTGTTGTACAAATCTTAAACATCTCAATACAGTCTCAGAATAACACACACATTGACAATGAGTTTTGTCCTTGTGGTGTCCAGGTAGACCAAGTCCACCTGAGACCTGAGTCCATCAGCCTCTTTGCAGGAAAAGTAATTTTTTATGTCAAAAGCTGCTGGACACCTCTGGTCTTTGTGTTTTACAGGTACGACAGTGACTGTGCTGAAGCTTTTCAGGAATCTTCCAGTGAGGCGGCAGTACTATTCCTCCACCAAGAAGTGCAAGGAGGAACTGAAGAAAGTGCAGGACCTGCTGATGGCCTACGCCATCATAAAGCCTGACTTGAGGCTCACACTCGTTCACAATAAGGTCAGTAACCTCTCCACCCTTTTTAGATTTAACTTAGTAAACAAAAGCAGTTTTAACAGCTTTCGCTGGAGTAAAGTGACATGAGTTTTAAGTGACATGCGACCCAAAATTCATTAATTATCACACACTAATCTTCTCTTTGGTACCAAAGATGCAGTGGAGTTTTTACTGTGGAGAAAAACTTATGTCCTTAAAATGATCTCAAACTGATTGTACAGCATAAAAATCACATCTTAATCATAATGAAGAAAATGACTAAATGCTAGGGCTGTACCAGAATTTTGTCAGTTGAATCAGATTTGGCTGTTCAATGCAAGGATTGGACTATTTGTTTGCTTTTTTACAGTTCAGCGCCCCATTAAACTCCCATAACAGCCTATGAATCTACCTCACATTTTAATGCATAGCTTATCTGTGGATATGAAAACATCAGATTTCCACACATAAAAAGTAAAAATGTGAGTCCTGCTCATTGTTCGGTTCAAAATCCCAGCACACCACAAGGTGTCTCTCCTGCCAGACTACTGACAGCGCTGTCAGCCGAAGAGCCAATCACAGCGGACGGCAGAAGAGGAGGTTATACCACTACCTGGGTCAAAAGTGGTTTAATTAACTTCACTGACAGCCAACACACTGGAGTTGTGCTGCCCTGCTTCGTATCCATTTGGGAGTATATTCACGCCTTCACGCTGTCCTGTGTCATGCTGTCCTCTGCTGACATCTTCTCAACCGACGATTCGAATCATCGATTTTTCGAGGGGCAGCCCTACTACATGCACTGCTGTGTCGCACTGTTGTTCTTCTTTGATTGTTTGGGACTTACTGAGCACAAGAGATGGACAGCAGAAAAAGTGGATAATGCTTCATGAGACATGACAGAAGTTTCGGTGAACGTCACAGTGTTCTTTGTCTGCCGTGAAAACTTGTGAACCCCGGAATCCTTTGTGTCAGACATATTTGAAGCTGATGAAAGCAAAGGTCAATCAGCTGTTCTGTATGCAGGATCACAAGTCACCTTTCAAGTCTACAGTGAAGTGTCTGATACTTTTCATCTTTTTCCCTTCCTAAAACAGAACCGAATCAGTGTGAAAAAGCACGCATTGAGGTTTTTTAATGGTAATGAAGTCTGTTCTGAAAACTGACTTAAATCCCTGCTCGTCCTCCACACAGAACGACCACTAGGTGTCCTCATTAGTCTTCAAATGACTGTCCCTACATCACTGGCTCAAAATCACCTTCAGTTTTTGTTAATATGCCATGTGTTTGCAGCATAGTGTTAGATGTGTAGCAGGCTTAATTAACCACATTGTCGTGTGCAAAAGCACAGGTAAGTTTAGATATTATGCAAGATTAGTGCATACACATAGGAACTTCATTTAGTGAGTAAAAAAAGGGATGTTTGATCCCATGAAGTTCATTGTTCCTCAATATTTTGATACTACTGCTACATCTGAAAATACTGCCACTACTATTACATGATATTTATAAATAAACAACAATAACAATGCTCAAGGAGCAAAAATATCTGCAGGTATAATAAGAATGACCTGCATAGAGATCTGTGCTGTACAGAAAAAAAACAAGCCTTTATGGAGATTTAGTTCACTTTTTTTTTGGTTGTTTTCAAATATATTTCTATTGAACAGTTTACTCAACAAATGGCTCAGTTTGACAATAATATTAAACTAAAGGAAAGTTTGTATTCATAATTAGTGACTCAATAAATGAAAAAACATAGAAACAGTAATAACAAGACAAATGAAAGGAGAGAAAATACAAAAAGCCTGGAAAATCCTACCCGGTCATACTGATCCACCCTGTTTCCCTGTCTAAATTTCATTTCATTTCTGTCTCATTTGATAATGTGAAATATTATACAACTGTCTAATGTAAACTGTCTTCTCAGTTTACAGCTGCAAATTGTGCACAGCTTCCTTTGACAATAGAGCGTGGTGTTAGATTTTCTGTCAAACATGCCAAAGCCATCAAACAGAAAGTTCCACACAGACATTCAAGAGCTCGTCTGGTAAATAATTAATCAAACACCTTCTCAAAGACAGTAATTGTCTCCAGCCTCCTGTTGTTTTGTTGCCAGCGCTAATGCGTAATGAGTCAGTGAGTTATGAAATTGTTAAGTGTGATGGAAAATAACCTAACCTGATAGAAGGAGGCTTCCGTGCAGCTTAGTCAGTCTGTTTATTACCTAAAAGAAATATCACATTCTCAAATTCGTACCATGCACACAATAGAATGCACCTGTTGGTATTTAAAAAATGAGGATTCTTTTGATTAGTGTGCATGTGATTGATAAATAGCCCAAAATCACCACATTAGCCTTTTTAATTGAGTTGTTTTTAGCTGCACAGAAAATAATCAACTGCTGGAAAAAAAAAACCACTCATACCTAATTGTTCCAGCACTCATTCATCAGACTTTTTAACTAATTGCAAAAACATTTGTTGTAGCTTTTAAACTGGGACTCAAGCTGAGAGATGATAATATTGATGCATTAAAAACATACAACCTTCCCTGAACACAGTAATAACTTTACATGAATTTATTATGGCTGCGACCGCTGATTATTTTCATTTCTGATTAATCCTATCTGTTGATTACTTTTTCTAGTAATCATTCAGTCTTTACAGTGTCTGAAAATTGTGGAATCACAGTTTCCCAGAGCTCGACCTGACATCTACAAACAGTTTGTTTTGTCCGACTCGTATTCTAAAACCCAGACATGTTGAACTAATGACAATATAAAACTGAGGAAAGCAGCAAATCCTCAGAGTTGAGGAGCTGAAACCAGGGAATGTTTGGCACTTTCACGTGATAAATGATTTAATTGGTTAATTGGTGATCAATGTCAAGCAACTAATCAATCAACATATTTTTCGGCACTAGTATTAATTAAGGGATAAAGTACATTGACCTGTAGAATATGACATGTATGAAAGGGGCTAATTGCTGCGATGACATTCATATGTGGCTTAAAGGACTCCTGTTCTTTTGAAAGATTTGGTGAAGGTGAAGTGAATTTTGCTGTCATCAAAAGTATTTATAAAAATCAACACGTAGTCTTAATCCTATACAATATATCAGGATTCTAAATATTGTCTTAAACAAAGCCTTTGGCCAAGTCAGAGTCCTCATTGTATCTGTAGTCATGCCTGTGTATCATTGCAACCACGGACTTGACATTGACTCCGCAAATAAATAATTTGCACTAATTATTAGTAATTACAGTCATCATTTCCCCCTTGCATCATTAAAAAAATGTGATTCTTTCTGTGACAGTCTGCATTTATCGTGTCTGCAAAGGCACGAATGTCCATGACCAAATGGAAACAGTCAAATAATTACTTGATTGCGAGGTAGTTGACAATAGAAGCTTAACTAAATATAACCAACATTTATACCAAAGCAATGCATCATATTCCTGTGTCCAGTTTTAATGATTTATGATTATGTTTTTGTATGTTTTTGGTATGAATAACAAATAACAATAACAAACCACAGTAAATTAAGGTTTTTATCATGTTTTTCAGCCAGTTTTCTTACTTTTCTTAACCTCTACCCTGGGATGCACATGGTTGACCATTTTTGGTGTGCACAATAAAAAGCCTGTTATTTTGGATTGTTCCATTACATAACATTAGATTAATCAGCAGTGGAATTATTTAGCAATTAGACATTTCCATCCCTTACGCCCTTTCCCACCACAGCTTAGCGTAACTGTCAGGTGCCCCAAACACAAAATATGGCTGACTGTGAACTCTGATTTGGCTGATTATGACGCCTGAGTAAGTTGCTGAACACAGCTGCGGATTTAACCCCAGATTCAGTTTCAGGCTGCAGCTAGTTTGTACACAGAAGTGTATAGGTGGTGTGGTTCACGGAGGGGCCACACGACCACCATATAACTTTCATAGAAATCGAGGTTGTCGGGGGAGGGCAGTGAACCCATTTTGTACAATCAGCACTCAGTTGCCCCTATCCTCTATCTCCAACTCTGCTATTCGGCCTGTGTCGTGTTTCACAGCTTCTTCAAGAACTGTTTACAGGAGTGATCCGTTTACATGTGCCAAATTGCGTATTTAATAGCTGAGACATGCCCTCCAACAGAGTGCATGCTTTTAGAAATCAACACCCGCAGATCTATTCACTGGTGGACACAAACTACAAGCCCACTCGCGGGTGTCAACATATTTTGGAACTAAAATATTTTCTGATCTGGCATAATCCTAAAATGATCAATGTTAATTATTAGGAAAATAATCATGGCTTAAATAACTGAATGTTCTTTAAATATACCACAAAAACATCCAAAATCATAGTAGAAACCAAATGTTTTTAGGTCAGTGTTACAGTGGTAGACAGAGCCTATAAGATTTAATATTATTTTCATATTATTTTCGCAGGAATGTATGTATAAACTCTTGTTGATTTGATATAATGGCATATACTTTTTGATCAACATTTTAAATGTTAATTTAAATATCCATTAATTTTTAGTTAGGTGCCAAAAACTGTTTCATACCTTTAATTTTCCCTGACCTAAAGTTTGACATAGACAATTATAGAAGAATTTTGAACATTAAAGGGACAGCTCATCCCAAAATCAAAAACATATTACAAGATATGTTCCGATACCATTTCCTTTATACCGAGTACTGATCTGATACCAGTGCGTTAAATTTATTTATTTATTTATTTAATTTTTACCCTATATGTGTGTGATATGATGGATACCACTGTTGTATGGCCTGGCCCCGGTTCAATCCTTTGTAAAACATGAACAAATGCATACAAAGAATAGAACATGACTTTGCCATCTAAAGAAAAAAAGGCATCCTGTTTCAGGGTTAATGATTTACATGGTATCGAATCAGTGCATAGAATCGTGTACTCGCTGATGCTAATGCTGCATTTTATATGCATAAGTTAGCAACACCATCCGCGAGAAGATCGGCTTTTTCTGTCGTTATTCTTCATGCCTGCCACCGGGTCGGAGCCTACTTAAATCAGATAAAACAAGTCTGCATTTACATTTTCCAGCCAAAGTTACAGTGAGTAGTAGTAGCCAGTTAAAATTAAGAGGGAGGAGATTTTTATTTATATCATTTTATTTTAGAAGTTTTATTTTTGCTGTTATGACAGTTTAAAAAAAACATACAAAAATCAAAACAATATGAAAGTTACTTGTAGTAGCTTTATATGCATATACAGCTCAGCCGAGGAGGACGCCATTAATGTTTACATTGGATGCTGTCATGAACATGCCTACAAGAAGATGCATGATTCCGTCCTCAGTGCAGTTTGGTAGAAAGAAAGTAGTTCCATCTAGTAGTGCCATCTAATTTAATCATATTCTAGAGCACTACAGGTAAGAGGAAGAATACATATTTTTGATTTTAGGGTGAACTGTCCCTTTAAAACTTCAGTTTCTGTCCATCTGCTGAATCTCTTGACAGAAACAAAATGTATGAACTCCAGATATGCTGGCAGCTTCGTGGCCCAGTTACTATCTTGACAGGTGTTTATGCAGTGTGATTCGCCTGATGTGGGCTCATGGAAGTTGAACTGGTGTCATATTGTTGCAGGTGGTGGTTTGGCAGAAGGCCAAGGTGGCCGATCACAGAAGTGCCCTCATTGCTACGCTGGGGCCCAGTGCTGTTGCCAACCTGCTCCCTTGCCACCATCACCAAGAGCAACCAGAGGTTAGTTAAGGGGAAAAATGTAGAGATGAGAGAGAAATGAAGCAAATCTGTATAATCATGACTTTTAGAGACAATACCTCAGTTTGTTTGTCACTAGTTTTCTTTGGGTTTTCACACTCACTAACATAGCTGTCAGAAATGCATGTATGTGCATGAGTGGCTAAATCATTTCACATTTTCAGTTGTGCCATATCACGGTATGTAAAGTTCACTTTTGCAGGTTTCTGGTTTCATGGTCAACTGTTATTTTTATTGTTTCACATGAACCATTCCTCAGCTGGACAAAGTCACCTTTGAATGTCGTAACAAATGATGCTGTGAATGTGAAGAGACAGCATGGAGTGCATTGCACTCTGATGGATGAGTGTCACGGTCACATAGCTGACGGCCTACGGCTGAGCTGGCACAGCCGTGCTACCCCTCCCACCTCGTGTACACACCTTGCACTCTTTGCTCTCATACTGTGGCTCCCATGCCCCTTTGCCCTTCATTGTGGAGCTACTGTGGTAGTTCATCTACATAAGACACACACTTGCCTCTTTAAAACTGTAATATGTAACATTTTCCCATTAAAATGTCTAAAAACAGTAGACCTATGTTAGATATTTTTATTTATTTTAAGTTGTGTTCTTTCATTATCACATTTTTTTTTCCAAAAATGGTCAAACTCTGAGAAATACACACTTTATTCAAAGTAACGCTACTAAATGTAGCATAAAACTAAAACAAAAATTAAACCACACGCAAGGTAATAAATTACTTTGTCTGTAAACATGTTAGATCATCCTAAATGACATGTAATTAAGTCTCATTTTCCGTACAAATTCAAATTAAATATTTTGGCATGTGATTGAAATAATGTAGTTTTACTTGTTCCAGGAACATTTCCTGAAGTCAGTGTCTTTGACACATGTGTGTGACGCCAGCGATAAAAACCTTAACAGAAAATAAGAAAAGAACTCGGAAGCAAGTTAAAAAATAAGTTGATTTGCATTGGAAATAAATAATGACTCAGGGACATAGTTTTACTTGTTTTAGAAAGCTCTAATCAGAGCTGTCAATATTACATTACATGCCTAGTTAAGATGGATACTTTTTGCAAAGCAAATGAGAGCATGCACGTTATACTTGACCGTGAGCTAATAACCTCATCATGAACGCCTGGTCTGAAGCCAGCAAATGTGGTCAGTTGGTGGCTGGCCAACTACTCCCTTGCCCTTTTCTCTTGAGTTCTTTCCTGATGAAGAGTGAGTGCTTTTTGTTAGCTAAGCTTTGCGGTGCTGATCGTAATTGAATTACTGTCGAGCGGTAACTTTCTGCTTGGTCACGGTAGGTGTCATGTGGCTCGTACCTGCTGCCAGGCTCCTAACTAATCTAGTCTGACAGATATGGAGCAGCCCTTTTCACCCCGTTTCTCTCTCATTTTCCTCTTTGTTGTTGTTATTTTGCTGCTGCACTTTGGTGCCCAGTTATGAGAACAACCTTTCACCTTTTCCTCTGACTCCCTGTAGCAATGAAAGAGAACTTTTCTCCTCTTTGTCCCCAAGTCCAAAGCTTAGTGATCAAGGGAACCAGGTTGACAATTTCACCGGGGCCTCGCTCGGGGAGAGTTGTAAGAGCTATTCCTCTGCAGAACAAAATGTGACACTCGTTTTTGGCAGCATGCCTACAAATAGCTGCGGCCCTTTGGGGCCAGAGGTGCCATTCGTGCTCTCATAAAGTGACCCTAATGAGCAGAAATAGAGAGAAGCATATGTGCCCCGACCTGAAACAGCAGTTCATTTATTAACGTCATTGGCGTGCGTTGCTGCTAATAATGAGCCCGAGGCCATGTGGAAAAAAAGCACAGCTATTCCACTTGCAATCTGTCGAACATTAATAGCTTTCCATAATTTCTTACAAGCTTACATTCATAGTGGAATTTCAAGTGCAATTGTTCAGTTTTATGTCAAGTCATCAATTCTCATCATTCTAGGTGAAAGGTCATCACATATGATGAAAATTTTAATTAAAAAAAAAAACATCCAGCAGCAGCTGTCATAGTGGAGCCTACATGTTGATACACTTTAGAATTTTCATTGTCTTTCTTGTTTTGTTTAATGATTTACATTGAAAAGAAGTTCTAGAGTTAAAGATAATCAGACATGAACGATGTGAAGGAGTTGATGAAAAGAGTGGAGTACATGTTGCTTTATTGCTCCTCCTCATTATGTTTGGTATGCTGTGCACCACCAGAATTAATGGCTTCATTCCCAGCTGTGCAGCTGTGCTGTCAGTGGAATAGATCAACCGTGCCATCCTAGTTGAAAATGTAATGATGGTTCCGTTTATGTAATGCCCAGGCCCACGCGCCTGTGCCAGCCAGCTGCTCAGCATGTCAATTTGAAAATGTTTGCAAAAGCATGAAGGGCTCATTGCAGAGACCTCGCTGCCAAATTCAGTCCTTTATTATATGGGCATTATTTGTCATGTAGTCCAATATTTTCCTTACTGCTTATATAGGACACCTACTTATTATTATTTATATCATCTAGGGGTGCATTGTATCACAAAACATGCAGTTCCAATTGCATCACGGTTTTATAAATAAATTATTTCTTCAAATTAGAGAGGAGGAGGAGGAGGAGAGAAGCTAATTAGTCAATTCATTGATTATGTCTGTTGTTAAGCACAGATACACTTATTTTATTAAAAAGTTTTAACTCAGGCTGTTTAAGCAGAGGGAATATAGGAGAATCAAACTGGAAGAAAAAAGATGTTGAATGCATCATTGTGTTTATTAACAAAACAAGCTATTTCTAATCTAGGATTATAAAAGTGCATTATTTTACAAATTTAAAATCCTAACTGTACAGGTCAGACATAGGAAACGTACAACCCGAATTCCAAAAAAGTTGGGATGTTGTGTAAAATGTAAATAAAAACAGAATGCAGTGATTTGCATCAGATGATTTACTTGTATTCAATTGAATACAATACAAAGACAAGTTATTTAATGTTCAAAATGATAAACTGTTTTTTGTAAATACTATGTCAAATACTTTCTGTTACACCACTAATATTATCACTCTTTTTTTTTTGTTCTATTCAGATTCTTTTAGAGGGCTTTTTTCCAAAGCCTGGAGTGGATTTCTCCTCTACAAGCTCATCTAACCCTGACAAAACATTTATATTTGTTAATAACCGACCAGTCCACCAAAAAGATATAATGAAGGTAGAGTCATTTTTGGTAACTCATTATAACAGAGTTGATATAAGAAGACACTTTTTCTGTATCTTATAACATTCTTTCATTTCATGTTTGCATGCAAACCTTGTCTTGGTTGGATTGCGGGATGGATCATCAGATGTTGCGCCAACACTACTCTGCTCAATATCCAGATGAGCCAGCCCGAAACCGCTATCCGACCCTCATGCTTAAAATTACAGTTTCACCCTCTTCAGTCGACGTCAATCTGACACCGGACAAGACCCAGGTTCTTCTTCATGACAAGGTAGCTATGAAATTAAAGCTTAGTCAAAATCTGTTGAATATGAAGTGTATTTTGTTAGAATTTGGTAATCATGACCCAACTTTGCTCCTAACTGGGGGAATTAAGGCCTTTACACTCCAACAAAGCCATAAATAACTGGCACAAAATTGCAAATAATTCCGAGGCGAATTTTGACATGCCTGACTAGTCACATCAAGTGCAAAGCAATTTTGTGAATAAATTATCAAGCCTCTAAAAATTGTGAAGCGGCAAAAAAAGATGGAACCAATATCAAGTGAGGATGAGCTGGTGTGTCTTCTACTTAAAAAGAAGAAAAAGAAGAAAAAACATATCTGGGTGCCCCAAAACATTTAATCAGAATATAACTTTTATATGTGTAAACTAGTTCTGGCTGCTGTAAAGTGTCTGATCTGCTAGACATATAACAGAACAAATATGAAGAAGTGTTTCCATCTTCTAATTTTCCAAGATGGACCCACATCATATCCTGAAAAGAATAATATTAGTTTCTTTAAATAGTTTCTAACAGGAAAGTTGTATCTGCTACTGACCAGTTCTGTTTTGCCACCGCCATGATTCTGACTCTCCCAGAAACTCATTTGTGACTCATCACCTATCCTCACATGGGGCCGAAATGCAGAGAAATAATATATTTATTCCAACCACAAACAGAAGCGATCGCATTGAGTGTTTACATGGTTTGTATTTTCTTTTTGATTAGATTGTTGGAGGATTACATCCCTGTCAATCAGACTGGAAGTTCATTCTGGTCAAGCCAGGTCAGATTGGTCTCTTTCAATTGAGGTGTTTACATGAGGCACATTTATTCTGATTGGGTTGTTATTCCGAATATTAAGGGCCATGCAAACAAAACTTAAATGACCTGCCATGTTGAATGTTTTGAACATGACGTTGTCAACAACATGCAGCTTGATTGGCCAGATGTGTGCATGTCAGGAGTGAGACTTCTGAGAAAGCAACCTTGGCCTGAAAAAATAAAAGCCACAATATTTCTCAGTGAAATTCTGTTGTTGATGTGACAGCTTGCGTTGACTGGATACAGCCAATGAAAATCAAATCACACCAAAAAACACATCTGCTGTGAAAAGGCCTTAAACCAAAACTCTGACCAACCAGATGTGACTGGAAATTAAATTCTGAATGAAGTCTTTTTTTTAACCAACTGTGATCTGTGTGAAATTTAGGAGGCTGTGCTGACTGCAGTGGAGGCATTTCTGGTTTCTCTCTATGGCTATCGGCCAAGTGGTGACCCCCTAGTTGCGAAGCAGTTGAACCATGAGACATCTCCCTTACCGTCTAGTCCTTTGCAGACCGATGTTTCACAAACAGACAATGAACAAAATGTAGGGAAGGATGACTGTCTCAACAACCACAAAGATGCACCTAAACATGGTGACACAACAATAAGCACTGATGCTTCACTGGACCGCCAGACCTCGAACACCAGCTCTTCATCCTCTGTAGCAGAGGACTGGTTTATCAACCAGTTCCCAGCTGGGCTTGAGTCTAACTTTTCTCTCTGTGATGAAGAGAACTGCGCTCAGACAGCAGAAACGGGTTCAGCAAGCAAGTCCCCTGACAGACTCGAGGACAATGCCGCGTCAGGTGCGGACAGAAACAAAGACCAGGTATCGGCTGAGGACTGGAGCCGGGGGACGGCTTTGACCGACCCCATTTCAGGAGAACCCTTGCAGCCCATCAAAATCCATCAGCCCTCAAAGAACAATCATCCTGACCCAGATGAGCTCAAGAGTCAAAACAGCCCAAACAAAAAGATGCTCAACGCCATAACAGAGAAGCGGACTGCTCTGACGGCCTTCGACCTGATCAGCAACCGCGCCATGAGGGCACCAGTGTCCCCCGTCTCCTTGTTTGAGAAGGAGACCAGAGAGGAGGTCCTCAGGGAGCAACCCACAGCCAGCCTGCAGGATATCAGCATTGCCGTACACGAGAGGTGGAAAAATCTGAGGGAGGAAGACCGTAAGAAGTGAGTTTCCAGACCTTCACCTTTCCAAGCAGTTGTTTCCATTTCTTGTTATTTGCAGGGCAGAGAGAGGGGGAAAGTCTGACCTGTCATTCGCATGTGAAAACCCTAGTCTGGAAATTTTGTTGATATGAGCTGTGTTTCTAATTTCCAGACAACTAATAGGGGCTTAGGTAGATGACTTTTCCCGCAGTACAACAGGTATCATTAATGATAAAATGTCCTGTATTTCCAAAGGATGCCATCTATCCAGAGAATTAACATGTTTGTAACACATTTGATTGAATATTTATTCAGTGGTAAACCCACTGAGATTGTCTGTATTTGCTATGCCTGCAATTAGGGCCACGCATCAGCACTCGATTTCTTTAAACTACTAGTTAAACTGCCTTTATACTGTATGCTGCTGACCCTGTCCACTGCTTTATACTGCTTAGCTTCTGTGCTGATACTCCTCTCTGCTTCTCCAAACTGGAGGCATGTGGACCACCGTCTGATAGGTCCTAGGTAATACACTGACTATTCATAAGCACCTCATACAACCT
>JAJHUR010092998.1:0-35912 GCA_027495735.1 Lutjanus campechanus
TCCGTCTTTTATCTCACTGAGCTAATTGGCAAGTGACAGTTGATGTGAGGGGTGCCAGGCAGCAGTCATCCATGCCATGGAAAAGCACATTTCAAAGTTCCAAATCTGTAGCACATATGGTTGATTTGTTGTGAATTTTCAAAGTTTTGAAATTTAGAGGCTTGCTGTAGTGTCACCATCAGGACTATTGTCTTGTGTTTCAGACAGGACCCTAATTAGTATTATTGGTAGCACCTGTATTTGTCCTACTATCTCATGTCAAGATGACTGCCACACACTGGCACTACACTAGCAATTATGAACAAACTGGCCTGATCTAGCTTAAAGCTAAACATTATCCATGGTGACAAAGATGAAAGCATTTTTTAAAATGTAAGTAGCTATTGGATAGACTCTGCATATTGACTGATAGCTAAGCCAAATAAACAGAGAATAGAGACAAGGGATAACAGGGAAAAGTATTGATAAAGAGTATTTATCTCTCCACAAAACTGCATTAATAGTGTCTAATCCACAGAGCATGATGCCTGAACATAAGACTTTCACATTAAAAAGTCCACCCTGTTTTAGCTGAGAGTCAAACTCACAACCTCTGAGACCAAGGTCCATCTTTTATCTCACTGAGCTAATTGGCAAGTGACAGTTAATGTGAGGATTCACATTTTGACTAAGCCAAGGATCAGGGTGCCAGGCAGCAGTCATCCATGCCATGGAAAAGCACATTTCAAAGTTCCAAATCTGTAGCACATATGGTTGATTTGTTGTGAATTTTCAAAGTTTTGAAATTTAGAGGCTTGCTGTAGCGCCACCATCAGGACTATTGTCTTGTGTTTCCAGTTGAGGACATCTGGCATGGGACTGGACCTTTGTGAAAAGTTTGGATAGATTTCTCATATGGAAATGTTGCATGAGTTGAGGTTGAGGTTTGAACTCACGACCTTCAACACCAAGAACCATCTTCTATCTCACTGAGCTAAAAGGCAAATGAAAACTTCACCTGTAGCTTCACAGATTGACTCAGTCAGTCACCTGTGTGCAAGACAGCAGCTGTTAGTGTGTAAAGGCAGATTTCAAACAGCTGTCAAAAATTCAGTTATTGAGACAAAAATCTGAAAATACACAAATTGCATCTAGACAGCATGGAGATGTTAGTCATTTGTTTTAAACAATGATTTATTGGCTCCATAAGTGAAAAACTGATGTTTAAAAATGACATTTTTTCATTGACTCCAATTGTTCTCAAGAGAACAAACTTCAAAATGCTGTAAAAAATTCAGTTTTTGAGATAAAATTCTGATATTTGGCAAACATCATCAACTATGACTCCAAAATTTTGTCAAATTTTTTAATGAACATTGAAAATGTATTTAGCAAGAATTTGCAAGTATATGTTTACAATACAGTTTAGAGTCTAACATTTTGATGCACTGTAGGCTCAATTTTCCATAAATCAAAAATCTGTGAGGATCGTTTGTGTAGGACAGTCTGAAGATGCTCTGTAGCAAGTTTGGTGTCAATTGAACAAAAATTGTGGGAGGAGATAGGTTTAATAAGTTTTACAGTTTTTGAAAAAAACAGAGTGATGGACTTCATAATTTGGAATAGGTTTAAATGTACAAAAGTTTCTTCAGTATCGGGGCTACATTTTGGTGCAAATCTGTAGCACATATGGTTGATTTGTTGTGAATTTTCAAAATTTTGAAATTTAGAGGCTTGCTGTAGCGCCACCATCAGGACTATTGTCTTGTGTTTCAGACAGGACCCTAATTAGTATTATTGGTAACACCTGTATTTGTCCTACTATCTCATGTCAAGATGACTGCCACACACTGGCACTACACTAGCAATTATGAACAAACTGGCCTGATCTAGCTTAAAGCTAAACATTATCCATGGTGACAAAGATGAAAGCATTTTTAAAAATGTAAGTAGCTACTGGATAGACTCTGCATATTGACTGATAGCTAAGCCAAATAAACAGAGAATAGAGACAAGGGATAACAGGGAAAAGTATTGATAAAGAGTATTTATCTCTCCACAAAACTGCATTAATAGTGTCTAATCCACAGAGCATGATGCCTGAACATAAGACTTTCACATTAAAAAGTCCACCCTGTTTTAGCTGAGAGTCAAACTCGCAACCTCTGAGACCGAGGTCCGTCTTTTATCTCACTGAGCTAATTGGCAAGTGACAGTTAATGTGAGGATTCACATTTTGACTAAGCCAAGGATCAGGGTGCCAGGCAGCAGTCATCCATGCCATGGAAAAGCACATTTCAAAGTTCCACAGCTGTAGCACATATGGTTGATTTGTTGTGAATTTTCAAAATTTTGAAATTTAGAGGCTTGCTGTAGCGCCACCATCAGGACTATTGGCCTGTTTTTGCAGCTGAGGTAATCTGGCATGGGACTGGACCTTTGTGCAAAATTTGGTCATTTTTCGTGCATGGGAAGTAGGACTTCCTCGGAAGAAGAAAGAAGAAAGAAGAAAGAAGAAGAACATGCAGGATTACAAGAGGGTCCTGGCAGTTTAGGCTGCCCGGCCCCTAATTAGGGGCCAGTAGTTCTGCTGAAATTACCCAGACGTTACAACGGAACCGTGTTCACTACATTTTGCAGGCAGTGAAAAAGGTAATTATGGGTTAACTACAGTGATATTACTGGTACGTGCTCATGTTCATCCAGTGTGCCCTTATTTGTGATGAAGCTGGCCATATGTTTCAAAGGAGAAAGTGGACGCTACATTTTACAGGCAGAAAGGTCATTATGGGTAAACAGCAGTGATATGTCCAGCACCAGCAGTACCTTGGAACATCTACAACAATTGCTGCAGACCGTCTTGGCTTGTGAACAGGTAAGACTGATAATAAGTAAGAAATGAATAAATAAATTCCCATATAATTACTGACCCAACATCTCACGTCTAGTCGTAATTTACCGAGTAATCACCCAAGTAATTACCCAATTATTTGATATTAAAAGATCGATTAATTCCTACACAATAACCAACCTAATATCCTAATTCTGGTCTCATTTTTTTAGTAATAATTTATGGTAATTTTCAAGTTATTCTACTCCCATTACTTGCCACGATGTGTATTTTACTTCTTAATTCACTGTAATTTCTCGGTAATTTCCCTTATATTACTACGTAATTACAGGCCTGGAAAATAAAGGGTTACCCATTCGGTGAACGTTATAGCAAAACGCTCTTGGAACGTTAGTGTATAACATTCCAACTTTAGGGTATAACGCTCTGGCAACGTTATGGCATAAAGTTCTGGGAATGTTAGGGCAAAACATTCTAGGAATGTTAGGGCACAATATTCTAACAATGTTGTAACTGAACATTTTAAGAATGTTATTTCAGAATATTTTTAGTTTGTTCTATAGAGAACATTATCCTAGAACATTTTGGGACCGATCTGTCGGTTTTTGGATAACCTTCCCTCGCTAACCAAAGCAAGCCCTTTGTTATTGATTCTTGTGGGCCAGCTGGCATCTGGCGGGTGCCCGACGTCGTGGCAAGGTCGGGCGCCCGGCAGATGCTGGTCGGCCCACAGGAGGCATGGGCCAAGCCATTTTTGGAGGGTGTGGCCGTGGCATGGAATTTTGATGTCCTGCCATGATACACAAATTTGTTATGACTATTGCAATATTCTGCAGTAGTCATAGCACCACCTACTGCCAACAGGAAATGCAATGTCTTAGAATTTGACATGCTGCTCCTAGCAGGTTGACCATAGCCAACTCAAAGCTGGTCAGAAAGGCCTCAAGATCTTGGTAATGCTATGTTGTGAAGACCTTGATGTACCATCACATGGTGTTGCCTTGACAGCACGGCAAAGAAGGTCTGAACACATGATATGAGTTTTGTCGACCTCGGTGAGGGTGCTTTCGGTGGGGGTGCCTCCTCAGTGGGGGCTGCTGACCTCCCCGGGGGCAGCGGGGTGGGGTCACAGTTCTTGACCCAGGCAATGCCTCATGCAGCACCCCAAAATGAAAAAGACATACTTTTTCCTCAGGCCTTTAGTGCTACTCATCCATCTAAATAGTTCTGGTGTGAGGTGCAGAGTTTTGGAGATATCAGCTGTAGAGATAATATAATGGAATTAAATGGCACTCGGCTTGTGGCACTGAAAGCACCAAAAAAAAAAAAGTCAATTTGAAATATTGTCTTTTTCCCCCTCTTGTGTCATGGCTACTCAAACTGATTTTGGTCACCTCAGTACATAAATGATGAGCACACAAACAGAAATTTAAATTCAGTGTAATTAGTCAAGAAAAAAAAAGCTTGTGCCACACAGTTCAGTCTTCAGAGTCGAGACACGAAGAGGAGAGATGCAGGAGAAAGTTGATTTGAGCCAAACAGTATTTGCAAACATGTTTCAGTTTGTTTTTGGCGCTTTCTACATACCAGACCGATGGAATCCAGTGAGTTTAAAGTTTAAAAACACAACTTAGTATTTTCTCTGTGATGGATGACTTGGTTGATGTTATGTGTGGCCTGATTGGCTTCACTCCATCCATCTAGTATTTCAAGTTTAGTGAGCCGACTCTTCAAATTATTTCTTGAATGTAAAGAAAAAAGGGCAGAACCACCACAATCCACATTAAGTGCTCTGGAAAATATTCTCCTGATAGTTTCGTTATTCCATTTTTATTTCCTGGTTGATCCCTGGTCCATCTGATGAGAGATGTCAGGTTTCAGGATTGTTACCACGCATTATAACTAAATGGTGGTGTGATTAGCATAAAGGAAAACCATTTTTATTCTCTTTTGGCAAAACACACTTGATACAATTTGTATTATTTCAAAGACAAATAACTTGTGACTTTCAGGGTGATCCAAGACTGACTGTATGTGAAAGTAAGCTACATTTTTACCACAGTATTTGTGTTTGGAAAATCTCTGTTTAGCCGTAGATATCTCAATGTTTTTTAAAACATATGTAAGTATTTAAAAGTTCAATTAATTGAAATGAAATAATTTTTTGTGATTAAACAAGTGTCTTCATTTAACAGTATGTAATTATTCTACAGTTATTAACTTATAGTATTAAAATTAATACAGTAATGCCTTTTACAGTGGTTGAATTAGTGCTGTGATAAAAAAAAAAAATACAGCAAGCTGATTATTACTGTAATAATAGTTGCAGTGCTTTGATTATTACTGTAAAAACAATTACAGCACTGTGGTACCATGATTAGATTTAATCATACTGTGAAATGTATTTAGAGCAACTTACCAGCTAACTGCTGCCAGTAAGTTACTGAACATTTTACAGCATTTATGTCACAGTGTGGGTATTTGAAAATCTTCTTCCTGACTTTGTTTCAGGGCAGATATAGAAAAATATTTATGGTGTGGCATGGAGAAGGGGTAGCAGAAATAGACATAAGCTGATTTAGTCCCAAATAATTGCATGTATGAATAATTGCTTGGAAAAAACCCCAAATAAAGATATTTCAATATAAAAAACATTTCATAATTGTGGTGCATGAGAAAGCATTGTTTTATTTCCAAATCATTTTTCCAAATTTTCATTGAACACAAGCCCATCACTTGGCCTAAAAGGTGGTATTAATTTGCGTTTTTCGTGTTAAATTTGACAGCCCTAATATAAATATCAGCCCTAGAGGGGAGGGTGCCTTAGAGACCCAACTCTCAAGTCTCTCTGAATAGATTTGTATGGGCTCAATACAAAGCAAAAGGTACATTGAATTCCAGCCTTTCCAGGATAAAACAAGTTACACTTTAATGTTACTTAGATTAGCATTATTATGACAAAAGACCAGAAATCTTAAGTTAAGGCGTGACTCCTCAAAAAGCCTGGGCTTTCCTCACAATGCAACAAAATCTGTTTAAACCTTGCATTAACAAGTGTCTTGTGTGATCAGATCACAAGTGGACAACTTATTATGTCACTTCACACATGGCATTAAAATGCGTCTTCACATGTGTCTCAAGTGACCACTTGTCATCACATCTCACTTCCCCGCTCAAAAAAACAAAACAAAAAAACATGTCCATCATTTCCATTTGTAAAGACCGTATGCGTTGTTGTTTTTAACTTGAATTTGATCAATTTTACTGTTTATTATCACACACTTACTGTACAAAAACACAACTTTAAAACTTAATTAACCGATTCAGGTGAAACTGGATCATGTGAAGAAAATAATTTCAGTTTTTTCCTCTGGTGACATCAGACAGTGTGTTTTGCGTGTACTCTGTCCACAAGAATCCATCCCGTTGCTGTGGATTCATGTTGTTTTGCACATAGAAATATGATGCTGATGGTGCACAGATGAGTACTTCCACTTACACAGAGGATGTCATTTGAGTTGATGGTCCTTCAGTATGGCCAAAGACATATTGCATACACATTGCTGAAAGAAGTGGTCTGAGTGATTGGATCTCAATGTGTTTTGGGTGATTCACACCTTTAGAGTTGTCCAGTCTTGATCTGATCATCCAAGACATAATGTAAGACTTGGTCTAAACAGGGCTATCTGTAGTAAACTCATCTAATGCAATTTGTACCCCAATGAGCAATCATGGTTCAGTGTCTTGCTAAAGGGCATGTTGGTAGTGCCCAGGAAGTGAACTGGCGCCAGCTACCAGTCCACACTCCGTACTTTGGCCAGTGGGGGACTTGAACTGGTGATCCTTCGGTTCCCAAGCCAAGTCCTTATGGATTTAGCTAATGCTGCCCGTGACTTAGAAGACCACTATTACAGGATGTTCCCTCTAGTTCTCTGCACTAAATTACGTTTGCACAGACTGCAGTGACAGTGCAGGAACCTTTAGTGGACCAAATTATAATGTTCTTTTTCTGGTTCCTTACGTCACATTACCAGAATGTTTTCAGAAACTTTACATAACATCACAGAAACTTTTGCAGAACTTTTAGGGAACCTATGAATTGGTTGTTGAGTTACCATCAGAAAATGTTTACAAGGTATCCTTTATTAATCTCCATAGGGAAATTCATCCTCTGCATTTAACCCACCCTCAGAGGTTAGGAGCTGTGGGCAATCAACTGTTTTGTTC
Source organism: Lutjanus campechanus (assembly GCA_027495735.1). Taxonomy (NCBI): domain Eukaryota; kingdom Metazoa; phylum Chordata; class Actinopteri; order Lutjaniformes; family Lutjanidae; genus Lutjanus; species Lutjanus campechanus. The sequence continues at coordinate 7,058 of JAJHUR010092998.1, forward strand.
TGTAAAGTTACTGTTATGTTACTGCAATGACAAATAGGTAGACATAAAATATCTATAGACTAAGAGGATGTTGTATTGTGGCCAACTGGGAACTAAATGGGAACATAATTCGGCTTGTAAATGCTGTCAGACTTTTCCTGACAGATCTCAAGGGAACTTTTTCCTTCATAAAAGTCCCAAAGGGAGGATTCTCATATAACCTGCAGAGAGGCATATGGGATCATTTTGTTTAAGTCCCAAATGTCCTGTCTGTAATGTTGCTATGTGACCAAAATAACCAAAATTAAATGTCCCCCTAAAGCCATTTAGGGAACTTTGAACTGTAAGCACTTCCACAAACAAAAGAGGATGTTGTAGGAACGTCCCCATCGCTCTGTAAAGGTTCAAGATATTTGTCACCTTTAGAGAACTTCAGGGAACATTACACAAAGTCCCCATAACATCCCCTCCTATGGCGCCAGTTGCTAATGTTCAGATTACGCCATCAACTCAACAGATGTCCTGTAGCCTAAGATTAGTTAGGGGACAACGCCATATAGAAGAAAAGTCTTATTCACACTGAGTAATACTCATTTGAATCAGCCACAGAATTGGACCTGAAAGTGTTTTTCTTCTACACAATAAAGCAAATTGAAAATTGTGTTAAAATATCACAATACATCGCTTAATTTGTGCCATCCTTACACCTCAAGAAGAGCAGGAGAGAGAATGAGGGAGGGATTGCGTGTGTAATTAGCACAGCTGGCCTGCATCTGGGCTTCATTTTGGTCTGCAATTACATCACCTGTTATTAAACCACTGCATGACTGTGTATTTAAAAGTAATTTGAAATCAAAACTAATTTAGTTCAAAAATACAAAATGCATGAATAAACTAAATATATCTGCACATGAGCTGAAAGTGAGTAGTTTAAAGTTTGAGCAGACTTTACTGTCAGTCGTGAGAGTTGTGATGGCATTAGAAGCAGAAAACGAGTGAAAAAGCACCTGAGTTCAAGAGACTGCTGACAGTGAAAAAGAGCACTGCAGCCAATCACAGCACCAATAATTAGCATAACAAAAGCTGACTGGTTGTGGAGGACAGCTTACAGGCTGGAGTGAATATTGGCCTTGTCCCAAATGGTACCACAGCGCCGTGGTTCCTTGCTGACTCTGCACTTTTAATAGTGATGTCAACCATGGTGCGGTGCATGAGTGCTCAAGGGTGCATGGGTTTAAAGAGAGTCTTGTGACCTTCTTGACGAAATGTCAAGTGGTTCCTTGGTTTCCTCTTGGTTCCTCCTTGTTGGCCTAATATGTCTTTTTTTTAATGCATCTTTGGTAGCTGCCTTTAAACACATTAAAAATAGTAACATGAGTGTGGCTCTGCAAGAATACATGGAGAAAAGGATGGATGAGAGATAAGGAAACAGCACTTACAGGGCACATGGACAGGCCTACATACATTACATAATCGCTCAGTGTTTTCTTTAAAATTTGCCTTTGCTCTAGTTAAATGTAGGGGGACATTTTCACTTTCACTGTCTAAAACTGAGCTATAGAGTCCACAAGTAACTGGAACTGATGCTCCCACATTGGCAACCTAAATAAAGACCTGTCAAACACAGTTGAGTGTATTGAAAATCCATCCACTAATGAAACAGGTCAGTCTTAAAACAGTTTCCTCTTCAATCTTAAATGTCATGGCAGTTATCTATGTGTTTGCTAGATAACCATGAGTTGTGGAAGTATAAAAAATAATAATAAAAAGGGAAGTGATGAAAATGTATGTGAATTTAAAAATAGAGAGGTAGAAATGGATGTGAAATGACTTAGACAAGTGATTTGATTGATTTAAAGCCAGTTTGACTAAAGTCATAATATGATGTGATGATGTCATAGTATGATGAAAACAGAGCCATGTCTCATCATTTCCCTCATTTTTTATTCATCATTCACAACAGAAAATGTATCGTTTGAGGAATTAATAATAATTAGTACAAATTAATAATGAAGTAGAAATATAAATGACTTGAAAAATAGAATGCTAAATTGTCAGTTGGTTTCATAAATTTTATTTGAAACAGTGCTGCTCTGATAATCAATTGGACTGTGTCATTCTCTACCATTCACAATCATTCATCGTTCACAATACCCAACTAACACTATCATGTACAAGCAAATTGTGTTACCACTGCCCAAATGTCAGTCAAGCTTTAATTGCTTTTAACTTTACAAGAAAACTGCAAAACAAGACAAAGCTGAACGTTTACCAAAGTGGCTACATTTCTATTTGAGTATTTTATGGAGACTTCTTTACAGCTTGGCTTCATCGAGCAGCAGTTACATTCCACTCCACTAGATGTCACCAGCAAAAACTTACCTCCGTGGTAGGATTTTATTTTGAAGGTCGAGACCGGAAAGCCTCGCTTTTACTCAGGTGGCGAGTGTCTTTTACCGGAGAGATAACTCTAACAAACCCAACAATTAAACATAATTTAATTAATTATTTAAAATGGCCGGAACGGCTTCAGTAGCTGGTGAAGTGTTCGTCGATGCTTTGCCATATTTTGACCAAGGTTACGATGCAGCAGGTGTCAGAGAAGCGGTGAGTAAACTTCAATTAGCTAAACGCAGCGTGTTAGCTAACCATGCTGAACCTAACGTTAGCAGCTTCAGGCACAATGTGAAACTTCAGTAACGATAATAGTTTAATGGAGCACTTGGCAGTTCGAAACTACAGTATTTGTTATGCCCACGGCTAGCTGTCTTAAAATTAAGCACGCTCAATTGAAAAGTGAATCACTCGGCCAGCGCTTGGTAACGGCAGTGTTCATAACTTCCCGGGGATGGGAGCGTAGCTATGTGTAAGGTCTGCTTACAGTCTGTTTGTGGGTGCCAAATTCGCGCGAGAACACGTAGAGAAATAAATAAATAAAATAATGAATAAATAAATTAATTACGTTTTCAGTGCCTTTAATGGCAGGAAGAGCTCGAGACATAAAATGTATTATTCTGCACTTGAAATTTCTCAAAACGTTTTATCTGCTCATGTAAATTTACATCACAATTACCACAGTGCAGCAATGAGTCAATACAGTGCAGTACAATACTACTTAACACTAGACATTGTATCATTAACTAGTGCTGCAACAATTAGTCTATTAGGTGATTAAACGAAAATTAATTGACAACTATTTTGATGAATAGAGCAATTAAGCAAACATGTCAAACATTTACTGGTTCTAGTTTGTTAAATGTATGGATTTTGCTGCTTTCTTCATCATTTATAATGATAAAGACTCTTTGGGTTATGGACTGTTAGTTGGACAAAAGTAGCAATTGAAATTCTTTTGGGGGGGCGGGGGAACGACTCAATAATAAAAATGATTGTTACTTTCAGTCCTATTACTAACCCCAGGGTTTCCCAGGGTTTCCCAGGGTTTCCCACCTTGCCTTAGTGGCCCCCCCGGCCCCATGGAGCCTAAGTATTAGGACTTTGTATTTGCAAGAAAATCTGGTGATCCGATAGGTATCACTATACAGTGGTTCTGATTCAATGTATTGTGATACTTTAAGAAAGGTGATATAGTGTTAAATTTTTAATCTGATTTTAGGAAAACCTTCATAGTATAAAGAACACACAACTATATGCATAACATATGAGTTAAAGAAAATAACTTTTTTATATAATCAGAACAGGGAAACTAGATGAGAACACGGGGCAATATTCACCAATGTCTTCATAAGTTTTTTCTGAAATTTTTAAAGAAGAAACAAAACACCGGTGAATGCTGGAATCTTTGTGAAAACTGTGTAAGAGGGTTTAAGAAGCTGGTGAATGAGGCACATTGCTTTCTAGTGGTTATAGGATCAAACACAATTCAAAAGTAACCACTACCACAAATCTTTGCATGCATCAAAATATCCCGATACAGTATTTTTAGAATTGAGACAGTATCACAAAACATTGCGATACTCGATATTTTCAATATTTTATTACACTGCTACTAAGCATCAGGAAATGTAATTTTTAGGGAATGTTACTTTCAAATCTCCTGCCAGCTTTTAGCACTGGCTTAATGACGGGCCCTATAAAATCTGGTTATGGCTTTTTTAAATTTTCAGTATCGATGATTGTGATCACAGAAACTTTCGGGCCCTGCCTTAATGCTGCGATTACTCTGTCGCTGGCCCACCAGGCACTTGTCAAAAGGTCATCAAAAAATACTTACCACTGGGCTTAACAACTTTGCTGAGGAAACCCTGAACCTAAATAAGATGTAGTGTATTTGGATTGTGTTTAGGATCCAGTCCTGACACTGCTGGAGATTATAATCGACACTTTTCTCTGTGCAGTTTCTTACTTCTCGCAGCACGTAAAGCGCAGAGGTAATGGGCCTTTTTCACAGCAGGCATATTGACATGAAATACTAGGGCAAACACAGGAGTTACCAATGATACTAGTCAAGGTTAGTTTCATTTAGTTCAGCAGAGCCTTTCCAGTGAGCCAACATGCACAAAAGCAACACCCTTTACTCTGTTTAACCTGAATGGAACACAACCTTAATTAGTTTTGTGTGTTTACTAGGGTTGGATGATGTCTACTGAACTGGCACACGATGATGTCCACAGTGAAACATTTCCATGAACATTGATGTTGCACTAGATTTAAAAGGGTCTTCATCTTCACGTCTGTAACTTAGGTGTGATGTTTTTCACTCTCATGGTTTTTCCAAAATGCCCCACAAGAAGAGAAGTATAACAGTAATAACAGCTTCTTTTTATTTTCTTTCTCATGTGTCAAAAACTAGAGGTAGAAAACAGCTCTGAGGGGACAAACAGGAGGCTTTTTAATCACTGTGTTACAATTGGAAAGGACTCTGGTCGATGACTGTCATCTAACGCCCACCTCTAGTGTTTACCCTACTATTTCATGACAGAATGGCTGCTGTGTAAAAGGTCTGTTGATAACATTAATGATGGCTGTGCTTAATTAATAGGGAAGTGCACTGCATTCATCAAAAAAGGAAAAAAATATCCTGTAATTGTGACTTTTGCATCATATCACAAGATCTGTACCTTGAATATACTTAAGTCTCTTGTGGACAAAAGTGTCTGCCAGATGAATATACTCTAATGTATCTTTAACGTATGACAGTTTTCCCCCTGTTTCTTTGGTACACGTTGCTATGGAAACTGCTTGGGACGAAATGAACTTGCTGTCAAACCTTTTCAGCAAACATTCAACACCAACAGCTGTTTATAAAATGAGCGCCTCTGTCATTTAAATCCTTGAAAAAGGAGGAAATACAGGTTAATTAATAGCATATTAGTATTTCTGTCATAATGGTTCAGACTTCTCAAATGGATTATAATCATGTTTACTTCAGCAGATAGTTTGATTTGTCATAGCAAAAAAGCACAGCTGCCTGTTCCATTGAGATGTTCCAGTGAGCCACACTAGTCAGCTAGAATTTACAAGACCAAACCTAATATAACCCATCTGTCATTAATGGTACAAGTTACACCTGTGTCTGACAACCACAGGCAGGTTTGTCTGATGTGGTGTGAAATGAAAATGTTTACAGTATGTTAATATGCACAGGTATAATTTGTCAAACACAAGTTACACCTGTGTTTGACTGATATGGTGTGCGAAATTAAGATGGGGGGCAGTCTGCATTAATATGTGGTTATTTAGCTATTGTAATATACTCATGAATTATTTTGTACATCTATTTTTTCTAGAAAACGCAGTGAAAGGTCACAGCAGGATCAGCCGTGCCACAGGTGTCTGGTTTTGCTTGGTTTTCACCGAACCCGTAGTCATATCGTATCGATATCGAGATATCTGGCATGAATATCGAGATATGAAATTTTGTCCATATCGTTCAGCCCTAATGCTAATATGCAAATATTAATGTGTCACCATTACTCCTTTGAATAAGTTTTAGATGTGCACCACAAATGTACACATCATTTGTTCCTATATTACTAATGGTTTAGGAACATTGGCACTGTCATTAGCTCACTACAGACTGAGTTCACAACCAGAATGGGTCAGTCAACATTATATGCTGTAAAAACACAATATGGACCACAGAAAGAGGGCCAGCACTAAAGGAAAAACAGCCTCTGTAGTACTACTAGTAGTGAATGTGTCCGTCTCATTTGTAGGGATGCATTTAATGTATATTTTCATCATTAATTATATCTGCCAGATGTTTTCATGTTTAATTTCTTAGTCTATAATATGTCGAAATTATGAAAAATTCCCCTCATGGTTTCCTAGAGGCCGTCACGACATCTTCAAATTGCTTCTTTTGTCCATCTTCTTTTGTCCAAAACCCAAAGACTCTTCATTTACCATCATAAATAACAAAAAAAACAAACAACAAAAAAGCAACACTTCAAATCCCTACATTGAAGAAGCTGGAACCAGCAAATGTTTGACATTTTTAACCAATCATCAAAGTATTTGGCAATTAATTTTCTTTCAATGGACTAATAATCCTTGCAGCTTTTCTCATTTGGTCTGTGATCAGGCCTTTTTGCTTTGGATGCATGTTGGTCTGATGTTATTGCGTCACACAGTCTGAAAACCTTTTTTTTTTTTCAGGACTGACAGGTGGTTTGACGCACTACATGTTTCCAGTTTTGGACTACCAATTTTAAAAAATGGGTGCATTTGGAAGTTGAGTGTGACGCACATGAAGCTCCCACTTTATGAATTTCAGCTTGTCACTACTTCCTTTGCCACCAGAGAGCAGTTGCTCATTTAGAGGTTAATGACTTGGCTCACACCTGACTCCTTCAACAGACCTCTCAAGGCAGCAGCGTTAAACATCATCAGTGAAAGCAGCTTAAAATTGTCAAGAGAATTGCAAAAAGAAACATGACTCAGTATTTATTACAAGATGAAATGTCTTTGCTGGAAAGAATGTAAACTTAAATCTGTGCCTGAGGTACTATGAACATATAAAGAATTATGTTTGGATGACCTTTTGACTCTGTATACATTAACCTGTTGTACTCATGTAAAGAGTACACTCCAGGACTGTGATGTGCAGGCTAAAGAGATGTACCAATTCACTTTTTTCAGTTCCAGTTCTTGACATATGCATTTTGATATCTTCCGCTAGAATACTAATATCAGCACTTTTAAAAAAAAAAAGTTTTTGATTATTCATTCATTTATTTGTGTATTATTATTATTATTATTATTATTAGTTGTTGTAGTCAGAATACATGTGGGTGAAACTGCACTTCAGTCTGGAAAGCTTGTGTAGTTTGTGTAATGTAACTCGTGTAATGGAGCCTTTCAACCATTGTGGGGTGCTCTGGTTTGTGACAATCACACGTGCAGCTGAAAGATGTCCCTTATTTGCATTATTTCCCATGATGCATTGCTAATAGTTTAAATTAGCTATTTTATGTTCCAAAATGCAAATGTCACCATTTGTTAGTGTTTGTATTGTGTTTGTTCAGAACATGGTGATTTACGGTTGCAATTGGCATTTTTGTGAACTATTGCAGTGCAATAGATGTGTTTTCTTTCTAATACACACTAATGCAGAGTAGGTCTGGGAAGCACTATGAAGTCCTGTAGTGCGAGCAAACAGCAAGCACGTGGCGAGTTGCAGATCGGGTCTCGAGTCCAATACTCGATGATTGCCTTACAGATGTTGGATCGCATTGGTGCAATCTCTAGTGTAGGCGTTTCTCTTCTTGTGGAGCATTTTAGAAAAACCATGAGAGTGAAAAAAAATTCTTCGCTATTTTGTTGCATTTCTTTATTTGTGCTTCAGGGATGTCACATCCTCCCCATCAATCTGCAATGTTGATGGCCTGAGGCTAAGGCATTTATCAATGGCCATTTGTCAGGTAGGGGTGGGAGAAAAAATCAATTGAGCATAGTATCTCAATATTTACTGTGTCGATAGACTGATGCCAGTTTTATTCAGTTTTATTTATTACTCAAATTATTAACATTGCAAAGGTATATTTAACTTTCATGTCATGGTCAGTGGGCCTGGTTGGTCAGCCTGCCTGACAAAAGATTTTTGTTTAGGACATACTGGCAATTTGCAGTTGCAAAATGCAAAATTGCAATAAATATTGCATTGTGGGGCCTGTGGTGATTCCCACCCCTTAAGTCGAGTATGTCAATTGCCTGAGGTTGTAGCCCTCCTTACATTAACAAGAGTGGGAATACAAAACAAATAAAATGTCAGCCATTGTTTCATTAGGTGAGTGTTAAGACAGTTTAAAGCACACCCTTGAGGCTATTACAATGGAATATTTCAACACTGTAGAAACCAGCATAATTTCTGTCTAAGTCATGTATGAGGAACTTTGTGTGCTTAATGGGTTGGGTTCTTTTTCCGTTTAAACATGACATGACACTGAGATTGCATTCAACCAGACAGAAGAAACATCATGAGTGTCATAAGCTGCTGGTGTTTTTAGTTTTTAAATTGTCACAAAAAAAAAAGGCTGACTTCCAGGCCTTCTTGACACATTAATGCCCATGTTGTGTCTGATTGCTGTTGGTATCATCATCTTATGTCCTCTAGGCTGCTGCGTTGGTGGAGGAGGAGACCAGAAGATACAGACCCACCAAGAATTACCTGAGCTACCTGCCCACACCTGACTTCTCCACCTTTGAGGTGACAAACTCCTGAGACCTCTGAAACATTTACAGCTTCGTCCAGTATGACAGAAATAACAACATTTCTTATTTCTTATCACCCATTAGACGGAAATTATGAGGAATGAATTTGAGCGGCTGGCGGCGCGACAGCCCATGGATCTCCTGAGCATGAAGAGGTGAAGCCTGCACACCGCAGGAGTCTGTGCTGATACTTTGCGCTGCAGAACTGATTCAAGCACCTGCATGTCTCAGTGGGCACCTAAATACATAGACACCTACAGCGAGGTTTGCAATACTGCTGCATCCAGTCTGCTGATTGTAGTTCAGCACAAAAGTGGCGCATTATACTTACATATAATTAAGATATTACTGTGTGAGCTATTACAATATTTGCAGTGATGGATATATTTTAAAGGGATACTTGTTTCTTTTCATTTTTTTAAAGTCATTAGTCGACATGCCCTTAGTTTGGAGAAGCAGACAGGACTACCGGTATAGGAAGCTAAGCAATGTACTGTTGTGGACTGTGTCAGCAACACAATTTATTTTAACGACCAAAAAAAATTAGCTGAAGTTTACGCTATATTTAATTATTTTCACTGCTTTACCTCGCTATCTGGCAGCCTTTTCTGACGGGAAACTGCCATTACATAAGCCAAACATCATTCTCTCCAAGCAAAATCAGGCAATTTACCTCACAACACGGGAGTTGCTGGTCTGCCGCTGCCTTAATCTGTTACTTTCTGTTATTATGCGACTTGTTTTTAAGGGTTAGTTCAGATGCACCAAAGTCACGCAATCTTGGATTCTGCGAGGTAAAATAACTGGTTTTGCCAAAGGAGTTTGTCTGCTTTGGAGAGAGCAATATTTGGCTTATATAACAGCGGTTTCCTGTCAGAAAAGACTGTCTGACATTATGATTGTCCTGCAGTCAAAACTACTGTTTGAAAAGTAATTGAAGCCTGTAATTGAAACAATGAGTGCAAATAGACCAAGAGTTACACCATTAGACATTCATGCTCCTACTAAGCAAACAGGTGTGGTAACCCAGCAGTCATCTAATTTAACACTAATACACACTAAACTAAGCTACAACAATGATTCTGTTCATTATCGATTTATCTACTGATTATTCTCTCAATCAACATTTGGTTTATAGAATGTCAGCAAATAGACTTTGGATTTGTCTGGCATTGTAGTTTTTATTTTGTTTACACCCAGTTTTCAAAACAGATTCTGGGAGATTGTACTTAGTCTTTATTGAACAAAGCATTTAGAGACTGACATGTGAGTCTAGTCCAAATCCCAAAGATATCCAGTTCATTATCAAAGCAGATCAAGAAAGAAAAAAATGTTTGAGATGATAGAACAAGTGAATTCCGGCCATTTTTGCTTCAAAAACACTTTAATCATCAATTAATCCACAAATGATTTCAGCTCTAAGCTGAATTTCTCTTTGTGTGTCGACGTGATTGATATATTTAAACACACACTCCAAACAAAGTGCTCGCTGCTGTTAGAAGGAAGTGTGTATATTTTCTCAAATCTTAGATCATCATGTTCAGTGTGTGTTGGGGATCTCCTGCCTGTTCTCTGTCTCCAACACCAAAACTGCAATAAAACTGAAACAGGAAAGAAGTATATATGAAACTGTATAGACTTTACGACTAATACAAAATAAATGATAGTTAATGCCCACAATTGTCAGTCATAACCTCACTTTATCATTTAAAATGATTGGAGGGATGTATTTTTAGTAACAGATTGTACCTTTAGTCACAATAATGTTTGCTCTGTGGCTTCAAATGTTGATCATTTCATTGTTCTGTTTTTCTTGTGGAGATATGAGCTGCCAGCGCCCTCGTCAGGACAGAAGAACGACATCACAGCGTGGCAGGAGTGCGTTAACAACTCGATGGCCCAGCTAGAGCACCAGGCAGTCCGCATTGAGAACCTGGAGCTCATGTCGCAGTATGGAACCAACGCATGGAAAGTCTACAACGAGTACGTGACAACAGACTGTCTCTCACAGTTACTCACTGTGCAATCATTGTACAACTAGTCTGAAGACTGCTAACATGTTATCCTGTCGTCCTCCTACAGTAACCTGGCCTTCATGATTGAGATGGCTCAAAAGGAACTTCAGAAATTCAGGTGACTGATCACTGGGATATTTCTGCTGTATCCAAGTGTTATCAAACCATTTTTCCCATGTTTACCAATGTCTTTCTTGGTACACAGGAAGCAAATTCAAGATTTAAACTGGCAGCGTAAGAACGATCAGTTGGCAGGAGGAGCCAAATTGCGAGAGCTGGAGTCAAAGTATGTTGTTTCCCTTTTGTGTGTTTATAGGGAATATGTAGGTTAGGTTTTCCTCTGTCGTAACATCTGTATCTGTCCCTTGACAGCTGGGTGTCTCTGGTCAGTAAGAACTACGAGATCGAGCGCGCCATCGTCCAGCTGGAGAATGAAGTAGCTCAGCTCAGGCAACAGCAGGGGGACGAGAATAAGGAGAACATCCGACAGGACTTCTAGAGCAGCGGATTTCAACACTGAAACTAATGATCCCTCAGTCAGACAGATGTCATTTGTTTGACTAGACTGAGACGCATCAAGAGGAGGGAAAGTAACCTGCGTGGAGGGGAGTGAACATTCAACTGCATCGTCACGTAACGCTGACATTCAGAATGAGTGAAACCTCACTGACAACACACATTTTTTTTCCTTTTTTTTTTTTAACCAGATTCCATGCCTCATATTTTACTGTAAAATCAACGGTAGAATATGGTATTCACAGCTATTTGACTGTACAGAGGATTAAAGCGAGACTATGTACGGTTTGCAACGAGATAGAACACACGAGATTATAAATGAAGAGTTGAAGAATTCAGTACACTCATGGGTTTTGCTGCTACAGCCTCACTTTGTCTGGTATGACCAGTAGCTAATCTTGGCTAATAATAGCCAACTTTAGACATTGCTTTATACCTGACATCACTGAATCAGTTTGCTGGCTTTAAAGGCCCAGTGTAAAAGATTTAGGGGGATTTATTGGCACAATAAGGCGGAAATGGAAAATAAAATTAATTCAAGCATGTTTTCATTGGTGTTTAATCACATGAAAATAAGAATTGTGTTTTCTTTAACTTATAATGAGCCGTTTATGTCTGCAGAGGGAGCTGGTCACCTTCTATAGAGGTTATGTTGAACTGCCATGTTGCCACTGTAGCCCAGAACACCAGACCAGACACTGAGACCCTTTCACTGTTTTTCGTGGCCACCATAGGTTCTCCTACACACTTGGAAGGGGAGGGTGAGGAGAGTGGTATTCATTTACTTGCAACCTCACTGCTAGATGCTATTAAATGCTACAAACTGGTCCTTTAAGATTCTTTTCGTACTGTTCTTCTGTTATACTACCATTAGCATTTAACATTAATTAATGCCAAAAGTGGCATCATTCAGTCAAAGTGACATAATCTCGCTTTAAAATGTAATTCAGACCAGCATGTAGGTGTTAGTCTTTGAGGCTGCCTACCAACACAAGAGTGTGTTTGGAATTAAATGTGTGTACATAGTTTGTCAAGGCTGTTGAAGTGATCTCTGTGAGTCTTGCCTTGATTTCTATTCATGTAATTTTTAATGCTGTTTTAATAAAATGAACATTTCTTATATTTCCTAGTGTGTGGATTGGACTTCTTCCATATCAGATATCAAGATACTAAACTTGATTTTAGTTTTGCTCATGCAAAACTATTGGATTACATATTTCATTTCTGCAAAGGACTTGTGTGTTATTTTTCTTTCTTACTCAAGTCTTATTTCACTGGAGCTCAGTTAATTATACTATACTTTTATGAAACAGGACAGTTTCTTTATTACATGAATGTCCACCCCAGTCCCAGTATGAAATATAAGCAGCCTCTGAGTCAACAGCCGGTTTCATGAAGTTGGCTCCAGGATTTACTTCTCCGAGATTCTCATTCCCACCTGCACCGCCAGCAGATGCTGTACAGCACATTAAACTAAGGCTCTAGTTTGTCAGAAATCACAACTTTAATCTCCGGTGGAAATACTGAAACCCGATTTGACAAACTAACAGAAGAGGTGACCTGAGGAAGATCTTATAGATCAAAACCTTGCCTTAAAAGAAAGTTAAAGCTATGCATTTAGAGCCTAACAGCAGATCTCTCTACTTTGTGCCCTCCAAATGATCAACAAGTCAATAACTGAAGGCTCAATGACCTGTTTGAAAAAAACAAAAACACCACTGCTGAACATTGGATTGTTGGTGCAAGTCCAGCGCTACACAACAGCAGTGCTGCAACTGTTCTGGCTCCTCATCATTCATCTACTTTGGTTTAATAATTACACGTCTACAATGACCAGTTGGATCATTGAGATTAAATCCAAAACGCCTCGGATTAGAACAGTTCCCAGTCCAAATGCCTGATTATGTTATCCTTTAACACTAACACATCAACCACCGTCAACAGGGTGTGTAAAATCGGAGAGCTGAATTATTAGCCCACTGGAAGGGTGGCAGCTTTTCTGTCTGCAAGTTAACAAGTCAACACACAGGCCAGGGGAGAAGTATGAATTTTTGATTATGGGGTGAACTGTTCCTTTAAATGTGTTACAATGATAAAAAAAAAAATGTTTGGAATTTAGTTTGTCTGATTGCATCCTTGATAATAATGTAATATATAATCTGGTACACACAAAAACAGAAAATTATTATTTATTATTATTTATTGCCACATTCCTTACACAGTGTGCATAACAATCATTCATCCACCACTCTCCCTTTAACTTCCTACTATGGTCAGATCGAACAGACGGAAAAATCTGACACCTGAACAGACGTTAACTCAATCTGTGGCGAATCAGAAAGCCCAGCTGCACAAGATTATCTGCATGGTTGTCTTGAAAAGCCAGATGTCCAGCATAGAAAGGGGGCTAGGTAGCGTGGTAGGGAGACCAGATCAGAGGAGTTTCTACATACACCAACCAGAGATCGAACTACATCAAAACCCAGCAGAAACACTGAAAGTCATGCTCTCTCTTGCCTTTCGTACATCTCACACACTCAAGTTTGCAGGCACCGTTATACCGTTTGCAAAGAAACTATAGGGCTCTCTTTAGGAAAAGTCATCCATTGTGACTGAATCAAATCTGACTATGTGCAAAACTTTGTGGACAGCGTCAGCCACCGGTAGCTAGAGTAGCAGTAGGTTATTTTGGCCATGCTCCAGTCTATATACTGAGAGTGTTGAGGGCTGGTACTAAAGTAACAGCATCTGGCAGGTTCTGGTTCTGGTCCTGGCTCCCTTTACTTTGGAGGAACTTCTGCCGATGCCTCTCCTCCTGACGCTTCTTCTTCTCTAGCCGCTGCTGCTCTTTCCTCTGCTTGTTAGATACCTGTGGGTGAGGGAAACAGAAATGAATGCTTTTCATTTTTGCTTTTAATGGATAGTTTGGTTTAACTCAAGTGGGGTTGTGTGAGGTACTTATCCATAGTCAGTGTACTACCTAGAGGGAAGCAGCAGCAGTCCACTTTACTTTGCCGTCAGACAGCCTTTAATGATGGGAAACCAGCTGTTATAAAAGCCATAAATTGCTCTCTCGCTTAACCAGACTCCATCAGTAACTTTATCTTGCAGAACATGGGAGTTGCTGATTTACAAACCAAACTACAGGCGTCACAAAGGGGCGTCAATAAATGACCATTTGAATGACGCAACAGCAATGTTACTTTCAAAACCTTTGTGCTGACTTGCCAATGTTTGTGAAAATTATGATTTAAAAAATTTAACTATGATGGTCTTACGTAACGCACATATTTTGATTGCTAATGAGTAAATACTTTATTTTACATGATTATCTGAATAGATTTTTTTCAATAGTTTCCATGTCATGTGACCCAGTGACTCCAAATCAATACCAAATTGTATTACGAGGACACACTGACTTTTATTGGATTTCTGTGGGGGTTTTTTCCTATTAATTTATTTATGGAAAAAATTCATGATTTTATTTCAATGTCAGACTCTGTCCCCGTTCGTCTCTTTTCTCTTCAGTTTCTCTGTCTGCCCTTCAGTTGCTAAGCAAAAAATAAACTTGTCATTTTTTTAACTGAAGTGCAGGGCACCATAAAGGTGAGTGCCCAAACTGTGTACAGTCAAGGGAAAACCTGGGGTAAATATACTCATATACAGTGAATATAGACAAGTATCTCATACAACTCCACTTCAAAAAATTCCTTCATTAAGGTCTGTTCTGACTTCAAGCATCTGTTTCCCTGCATTGTCAATCGTTTCTGTTAGTGATACAGAGAGTAAATATGCTGCATTTTATGATTGAGGAAAAAATACAATTCAAAATTCAAAATAAATAATAAAATAAAATAAAAAATAACACTGCAGTTAATTTGTCTAGAAGGGCTACATAATAAGTGCGTCTACCTTTGGTTTTTGTATGTTGCTGCCCTCTGCTGGCTGTTTGTGCTCACTGCCGTCAGTGGCTGCAGCTCTGCAGACTGAGCAGGATCCTGAGGCACACTGGCCCTGGCAGGACTGGCCCAGCATGGAACCAACAAGCCATTCAGCGTTGATGGTTGCCGCACTCAGCTGGAGAAGGTTCTCCTCATCACCTGAAAGAGGAAAAAAAAAAAAACACACTTGAACAGAACCAACCAATGCGATGGGATCATTACTTGTAATGTCAAGCAAACAGCCTACTTAATAAATACAAGCCGCCATGTTTATGGGATCAATGGAAAATTTAGCTAAATAGACAAGCTTGAATGCCTGATGGTTATATAAGAAAGCTGATTCCCAGTTGTTCTCTTTTGCCCTTGTTCTTCTGGCAGCTAATGAGTCAAGTGTGACTTCTGACCCTGGATTCCTCGGTTCTTGATGGAGCTCAGGATCACATTGTCCTCCTCTGAGGCAGTGGGAGAAGGGTTTTTCTGTCTGTCCCTCTGACCGTCCCCAAACTCACGCTGCTGCCCTCGTGAATTCTGCAGGTTCTGAGAACAGCAATAGTGAGAAAGCATCAGAGAAACAGTGTATCTCAATAGGTCCACTATTACAATACAGACAATCACATCATCATTCATTAGATTTTTTTTTTTTCAGTGAAAATGAAATCCAAAAATTACTAGGTGTTGACTGATTAGTTTTCTCAGGGCTGATACTTACAGAAATTATTAATAATAAAGGACATTGATATTAGGAACCAATACTCATTTGTAGTAAAAATGAAAATCTTGGTCAAATTTGGTAAAATTTTAGAATAACACACACTCCAACACAAAACCTCCCTGATATAAAAACACCAACTCAAACAGGCCAGTAATGTTTACAATAAGGCAGCGACAATAACTTCTAGTTGCACTGGCACCAATGTTATTCAAAGATATAATGTTAGCTATCGCTACATAAATGAAGTCCATTACCTTGTTACAGTTAACTGCATAGGCTAACGTTGTCACTGCAGCTTATTATTATTCAGGCATTTTCAGTGGTGCTGCCGGGCAGTTGGGCATGTTTGTGATCATAGAAATCGATCATAAGATAGTAGCATTTTTGCAACTTAAACGTAAAGGACTATGATGTATATAACTTAAGAAATATCCACTACCTTACTTTAAAAACACAGCTCTGCTTTGCAAATGCAGATGCAAAGTAGCACACAAAAAAACACTAATTCTGATAATCGTAAAACTGCTGACTACCAGATCGGTAATCAGCCAGGCTGATAATCAGTTGATCCTTAAAATTTCCACTAAAATCGTGACTCATAACACAATCACAATATCTATCAAAATAATCGCAGTACGTTTTTTTCATATCATTCAGCCCTGCTATATATACCTCTATGCGGAGCTGAGCAGGACTCTCAGAGTTGTCTCCAGTCCTCCTCACACTGTCATAATGATCTCCATAGCGGTAGGCAATGTGTAGCTCTCTGCACACCTGCTTCTCTGCACCGTTAATCTGCAATGAGACCAGAACATGAAGGAGTGTAGTGTGTAATAATTGCAGCTTAGGTTGCGTGACGTCATTTGAAAGTGTTCCTCTGTCCCTACCTCCCACAGTGGAGTGTTGAGCTGATGGATGACCACTTTCACCTGTTGGCTGCGAGCAAAAGCCACAATAGCGTCATTGCCAGCAAACGTTCCAGGCTGAGACAGGTTGGACACTGGGAGGAAAGAGACGAAAACAATTGTAATGTATTGTAATGAATGAATGAATGAATGAATGATTGTTGTTCTAAATGAATGAAGTCATGAAAGACACAACCAGCAGTGGTTCCTAACCTTGTTAGCTTTGGGCCACTTTAAAACTTAGCTATGTGCACCCCTTCATCAGCAGTCACATACATCTATCCACTGTGACCACTTTGCCAGAGTGAGTTTTTTCCTCTTGTTTTATTCACTTTTTTGTAGCCTAAAAGGTTAAAAAATATTCAATAATTCACAAATGAAAGAAAAAAAAAACACAATACTGTGCAGAATTAAAACAGAAACCCCTCAGATTTGTCTTACGTCACCAGTCCCAGGTTGGGAAACACTGGGCCTTTTCACACCTGAAAGTCCAAACCATGGTTAACATTTTTGTAACATTTAATCGGTTTGGTTTTGGTTTCATATTAGTCTGACTCAGAGGACTGTAGATGGTGTGTATAAGCCTGCCATTGGTTGCCTGTTTTGGGCAGGGAGGTGGCATCTGCTGTCTTCGTTTTCAAACGTCACCTGTTGCTACGGGAAAAAAAACAACAACCTCCCAGCTAGCAACCTACACGCTGAAAATGACACCTGGGTTGCACTAGGTACGAGCGTAAAGAAGCTGTCAGCCGTTACCTTTTCTTTGCAGTTATTTTGTCATTTTAATGCCAGGGCTCTTCTCCCCATGTGCAAATGTTTCAACATTATAAGTTCCCCCGCCAACACTATTTTGCGAGGGCAACGTTGCTGCATTCTGGGCTTAGCGCTGCCCAAGATGATTGGGCTAGTTTTCTCCCTATAGCCGAATGATCATGTGTGGAGCCAGACCTTTCTCTAGTGCTGATTGCTGTGGAGATGAGTCTGGCTATGGTGGTCCGGGGGAGTTTTCACACCTGTAATTTTGGTTTTGATCAAACTGAAAAGTCTGAAAGTCTGGGCCCATTGTTATAAAACATCTGTCACTCTATTGCAAGCAAAACTGATGGCCACCAGGGGTCACTGCATAGTTGCTGGTCTCCCATGTGCAGTAAGATGAGAGAATAGTTTATTGTGAATGAGACATTTGTAAAAGTCTCCTATCTGATCACACAATTTTATTTTATTTCTTTTGATTTGATTTTTCTCAGTGTCACACAGTGGGTCATTTTCTTACGGTGCTGTGCAAAGGGCACGTCATCCTCAACAAAGGGCTCAAAGTCTTGTCGATGGGACATCATATACTGGACCGTCTCCTGCCGAAGCCGGAGGTGACCTCGGGAGTGACCCTCTAATTGGTCACCTAGAGCTCTGAACAGGCAGTTCCTGCGAGAAACAAAGACAGTGACTGATGTGTCTACACATGACCGACTATAGGTATGACTCAGTTTGAAGGTTCTTGGCCAGAATGAAGGTTATGTTACGTTTCAATCAGTGACGAACCCATTAGAGTAGACATTAGCTGGCAGGTTTCTGGGTGTTGGCCAAAAACAATGACTTCAGTCCTGCAAATCACAAATCTTCTAGACCTTCTGCCTCGTAGTAAACATGACTGATAGGTGCAAGACTATATAGCCAATCAATTAAATTCCCATCTTGAGGTTTCATTAAGCTAGAGAGACATTAAGCCATTTCCTTTGTTGTTTTCCAGTCTTAAATGGCACAGTACTGTTGGTGCTGTTAGTTGAAAAAGACAATCATATTTCAACAAAGATGACGAGTGTCAAATTAAGACTTCAGTGAAATATGCCTATAATAAGCAGCAGCCAGGCAGCTACAAATACTTTGCAGGGGAGAAGTAGGCATAGATGTTGAGGACATTATGTTCCTCTATCAAGGCATCCTGGTTACTCATGGGGAGAGAGCTGTTTCAAGCTTGAAAACAGGCTTAGTGTGTGTAGTAGTATTTTGAAAATGTGTTGCAGTATCAGTGACGGTAAAGGACTACACAGAGGAAAACAGCACAGCTAGGTGCCACAATCTTTTTCTGGCTCTTACCCATCTCCAGGGACTTCTCTCAGCTTGAGCCCCAGTGCCTGGAGCTGATTGGAGAAGCTGACAAACTCGGCTCCTTCATCACAATCCTGAGGACGGTTCTTGCGGTCCTTTACAATGGCCCGGCGTGCTGCACGCTCATCCCTCTTGCGTTCCAGTTCGCTCTTCTTGTTGCTCCGTACAGGTTTCGGCGCCTGTTTCCTCGACATGTCGGCTATAGTAGTTTCTGCGTGCCAACAACACCAAAGTATGTCTTCCTATAGTAATGAGCTGGCAGTTGCATCAACCACTGCCACACATCTGGAACCTATTTTAAACGACACAGAAAAAGAGGTGATGGGTAGCAAGTTTTCAGAATATGTAAGATAGGTCTTGTGGTCTGTAGAATGGTCTGTAGTTTGTGTCCTTTGTGTCCAGCTCAGACAGCCAAGAATTTCATTGTATTTCTTATACACATGACAACAAAGTTGAACTTGAACTTGATATATTGCAACTTAAGATTATTTTGATTTTCAATTAATCTGTCAATCACTTTTTTGATTAATAAACTCGTTTTTTGGTTCAAACCCAAAGATATTCAGTTTACTGTCATAGAGGACTACAGAATACAGAAAATATTCACATTTGAGAAATTAAAACCAGAGAATTTGTCTATTTTTTCTTAAAAGATGACTCAAAACAATGATTTGATTATCAAAATATTTGATGATTAATTTAAGGTAACAACTGATTGATTAATCAACTTATCGCTGCAGCTCTAATACCAAGGTTGTCATTTCAGCCTTTTGTAAAGCTTTAAATGGCAAGAAATGCAGGACATCCCACCATAGTCTGTCTTAATGTAGAAGACAGTACGTCAAACTCCATCGGGAAAATTTACACTTTTACAGAATTTCTTGGACCACGAAGAATATATTTTCTCCGATTGTCTAGTTCATACTGGCAAACTCAAAATATAAATAATGTACTGTATTAAAGTAACAGATTCTTTCAGTGTAATCTAGCTAGGCTTGGTTCACACTACTAAGTTAACTACCACTCTAACGAAAGCATATTTTCTGTATAACAGGGTAGCTAGACGATAACTTAATGAGTGGTGTTTGGTTAAATGTTTACCTAATTGAAGACTGTCAAATATAAAATGGAAAAGTCTTGAATCAGTTCTTTTCACATTTTAAGGATAGTGTTTTCATAGATAAAATGCGATATGACGCTGTATAACACTAACATTACTCTATTACAACTAAATGGCTTTAGTTAGTATTACTAGTGACGTTAATACTGAAGCTAACTATCAATTCGACAAGTTTCGTTATATGTCCATCTGACTAATTTGTAATTGACATTCACAACTCACTATGTAGTTAGTGACTAGAACTAGTACTATGTAACGTCACTTTTTAGACAACACATACGGAGTATTATCGGAGTCCGTCAGTTTAGCTGTTAGCTAACCCGAAGTTCGACAGCTAACGTAAGCTAGCTAGCATTCAACGGCTGGATGTTAACCCTGGTTACATAACAAATCATATCATTCCGTTTCTAGCGTTCAACGCAGTGAACAGCCCGAGGACTTGACGTCGTTAACACATAGACACTTACCTTTAACAAGCGGCGTTCGACAGGATACAATTTTGTTTCGTTTTTTATATTTTGGCTCAGAAAAGGAAGGTAGTGATTGTCCGTTTTTGTTTACAATTGAGGTTCCGCATACGTACGTCCTTGTACGTCAAAACGTACGGAAGGGGGAGAGGGCCAAGCTGCAGTGGCGATTAGAAAAAGAATTGCTTCGGCTGATGGGAGCAGCATTGTCAAATATATGTCTTTTTTGTGACATTTTCGACACAAAAACAATACCAATACAGTGCACAAATTCTCAGATGCATAAATGGCTAAATTAAATAAAAAATGTTTCTCAAACGAGCTAAATATTGCCAGAGGAAGTCATGACACCAGGAAAAGAGGGTAGAAACAACCATAAGTACAAGAATAAATGTATCTCTAATAATAATAATAATAATAATAATAATAATAATAATAATAATAACAACAACAACAACAACAACAACAATAAGAAGAAGAAGAAGAAGAATACAAAAAATGAGTACAAAAATACAAGAGTGTGGTATACAAGACATTTCAGAGACTATAACATACTAGACTGCGTGCTACTACTAGCATGATACTAATTAAGGTCCTGTTTCATTTATTGTGGCAGAGCGTTTTCAGTGCGCCAAACAAGCACAATAACTGACTCTGTTTGACGTGAATGGAACAGGACCTTAATTAGCATCACTGGCAACACCTGTGTTTACCCTACTATTTCATATCAATATGGCTGCTGTGAAATATGTGGGCCATCTGTCCACCTGGAGAGTACGTATGTATATATTGTGTATGTATACGTATGTATGTATGTATGTATGTGTCTGTCTATCTATCTATGTGATAATTGTGACATGTCAAAAAGCTCTGAGTCATTTTGTATTGCAGACTGTGACTCAGGACAAAGTAGGAGGCTGAGTTACAATTCTGAAAGACATTTTTGCTTCTGAAAATCCCTCCACCTTCTGCTCTCCTCGGCTCTCAGAAAATCTACTCACCACCACCAACTCCTTCTGATGACTCCACACAGTTGGTGAAAATAATGTGGGGGAGGAGTGGGCTGAGAAGCAATAAACAGGATGTTTGCAATGTAAAAAAGACCAGCAGACACACTGAGACCAAAAAAAAAAAAAAAAAAAAAAAAAAAAAAAAAAAAAAAACATAGCCTCGAGACATGAAACTGCATCAGAAAACAGAAGGAAGCAGTAATACAATTCTATTTCCTAAAACTAGAAAAAAAACGATTACAAATTTGTACCACACCAGCTGGCATGAAAGAAACAGGACATAGATCTGCAGATGTAAGTTGGTGTGTGGTTTATTATAGACCTCAGTGAGTGATGATGACAGTGTGTGTGCACAGATGTAATGGCCTGAAGGTTATCCATGCATTTGTGCCTGTGCAGCAATCAGCGTCAGTCACCTGAGTGGAACAGAAGAGCAGTCAGCCAAGCGTGGACAACACATCATTTATTCTGTATCTATGTACTGTATATGTACAGTATGTTTGCATGTGCGTATGTATGTGAGTCAAAGAGGGCACATCAAATCAGTACACTATAGGAATATAGTATGCTACGTCAATGAAAGTCCATTTCAAATGATTTAACAATGTTATATTCATGACTGATGCTCTTTTTTTATATATAGAAACTTAGTGTTTGCCAGCTTCACTGACTTTCTCAAGAGTTTTTTGACATGACACATGATTATTTGTGGATAACACATGCAAAACTACACAGGCCACCTCTTCGCTTGTGCTAGTATCCAATATTAGGAAATATTTTTAGTACACTTTGAGATCCCTGTAGTGATGAAAACCAGATTCTGCCAAACCAAGTAACTGCTCAACACAAACCACTCTACTGCTTATTTGATAACATCCAATACATTAAAGGGACAGTTCACCCCCAAATCAAAAACACACATTTTTTCTAATGGCCTGTAGTGGTATTTATCACCTGGATTTTTTTTGGTTTGAGTTGCAGAACTTTGGAGCTAAAAAAACAACAACAACAAAACATTTGAAAAGCTCAAAACTTTTTCCAGAAATCATGAAGTAGTTTCATGTAGGAACTACTTTCTTTCTACAGTAGAAACTACTGGAATCACTTTCTTTAAATTAGAAGCCTGCTCACAGGAAGGTGTGTGGATTATCTGTATGTATGTGTGTATGACTGTCCTTCACATATCTTGAGAACCACTCATCTGATCGGCTTCACACCTCACAGGTATGTTGCTGAGGACCTGAGGGAGTGCAGTGTTGACTGTGAAGT
Organism: Lutjanus campechanus; assembly: GCA_027495735.1. Classification (NCBI taxonomy): domain Eukaryota; kingdom Metazoa; phylum Chordata; class Actinopteri; order Lutjaniformes; family Lutjanidae; genus Lutjanus; species Lutjanus campechanus. The sequence goes on from JAJHUR010092998.1 coordinate 29,774, forward strand.
TGACTAAACGAGCGGTTCTCACAACGCTGCCGACAGTCATCCTGTTTCTGTTTGGGTCATGTGCTCCAAACAGGCACTGCGCTAGTTTGTGAGAAATGTGAACAAGTCAGCAGCAATGTATCTTTGTAAAACTAAGGTAATTTGTTTCCTGACGCCCTTGACATGTAAATGGTGTTTTTAATGTGTATATGCATGGTCACTTTGTTAGTTGTTCCATGTGGTTTCTACAATTCATATATCAAAGAGCAAGCGATTGGCTGAACACTTTTAACTCTCATTCAGCTTTGAGTTTGTAGCTGCAATCATGATCGTGACGGTTCAGGTTTCAAGTCCTTTTAATTTTAAATGTTTACATTAGCCCCATTCTACCCCCTGTAGGTTTTAATTAGAGCCTGCTACACTTGTGCCCAGGCTGGCTGTGTTTCTTCGCTGGGGGAGGTCGAAAATGAAGTAACACTAACAGTGTGCCTGTGGGTGATGGCAGCAGATGTTTTCAAGTCAGTACCAGCAAAGGGCACTTCATAAGCATATCATAAGATCTGTTATTGATTGTTTATGTCACAATGTTTGCATTTTAGTAGTTAGTTCAACACACATGTAAAATGTTCTAGTTTTTACAATTATTCAGGAAAGCAGCTGGTACTGCTGTACAGTTGCTGTCCATGGTTCTGAAACAATGTTTAACACTGTTTATTGGTGCAAATATTACACAGATTGACAAAAACCTTTCTCTGTTACATTGTTTACTGAGGCTGATTGATTGGATTAATTGAGAGGTTCGGGACTTTTGGTCTAGATTTGATCTCGACATTTCGCCTCAGGTTCACATTTTACTTTATGGTTTGGTCTGAATGAATATGAAGCTGCACTGTTTGCAGTGTCCAAAAGTTTAACCTTACAAATCCACTCCACTTTAGATATTGTACTTCTTAGACAATGTTGTATTTGGGACAGTACCTGAATTTTGTGAAATTTGCCAAATAGCTGTCACAAGTTGACATAGAATTATTATCTTTGCAGTTGGTTACCATTGTTTCACTTTGACCAGAGGAACCGTTTCTATTAGGTGTGCAGGTTTGGGAGGAAAATTATGTCAGACAGTCCCAGTTTGGGATTTCTGAGTTTTCACCCCTGTGGCTGCTGAGTGAAAGAAAGAACCTGCAAGGATGGATTGCAACAACATATTATTTTTTTAAACCTGATTAAATTGTTTAACTTTAAATTATGTTGCACCAAACTTTTACTAGTTTAAACTAGTTTAAAGATTGAATTTAAACCTCTCTTTAAACCAAATTAAATTATTTTTCTTCTTTTTCCTGACTGTGCCATGTCCATTTAAAAAAATCTTCTATTAATTGACCATATTGCTCCAATAATTCAGCCAGCAAGTTTTTCTCAAAGGAGAATAAACTAGACCGTCACTGCCAAGCCATTAGTAGGCTAACTAAGCTAGCTAACCTTTTAGCTAGCTGGTAATGTTTCTATATTTTTGATAGCTAGCAAACAATGTAACATTTTGTTCACTATTTATAGCTAGCAAACAATGTGACAATTTGTTAAGTTGTTAGTTTGCAAAGAATGTGATGTTTTGTTAATCTTTTGGCTAGCTAGCAATGGAACAATTTGTTAAACTTTTGGTTAGCAAACAATTTTGTTAACTTTTTAACCAGCTAGCAAACAATATAGCATTTTGCTCACAATGTGACGTGTTGGTGAGGAATACAGAGCTGAAACTGTGTTCCCCCTCTTTTACTAGGTCCTGGCAGAATGGAAATGTTTTTTTGTTTTGTTTTTTCATTTTAATTTGGGTAAGCAAGCATCTTCATATTGACTAAATTCTATTTAATTTCGGTTTTCATAAGTAAACTTGGCTTTACTGAATGGATTTAGAGCTCTGCTTAATTTTAAACCTACATTTAAACTAAACTAATCTTAGATTAAATTCATTTTTGTGGATGCAGTAAATCTCATTTCAAAAACAGATTTGAGAATTTAAAATTTGTATGTTTTTTTAATTTATTTATTATTAATCAGAGACTCACTTTGAACATTGTAGAAGCGGCGGCAATGGCGCAGAATGAGGGCTGCAATGTCTGGAAGAGAAATAGAAAGCAAGGGCGTTTGTGTGTGTGCATGTGTGTGTTACAGTGTGTGTCCAAGTGGCGGTATTGAGGGGTAAAAAGGGGTTAACCCTCTGGAGGAAAAAAGGGGGTTAAATCATAATGAAGAGTGGCATTCTTGAAGCCGGTCGGCTCCAGTGCATCTGCAGGTATCCACTATAAATAATGAGCCTATAGGCTGATGCCATAAAGGCAGTTTGCAGCTCTCCTCTCTCATACCGCCCACAATACTCTCTCTCTCTCTCTCTCTCTCTCTCTCTCTCTCTCTCTCTCTGTCACGCACACGGACACGCGCACACGCACAGGAGGTGGGAGTGGGTGCTCGTGTAGCTGCTGGAAGCCAGGATGGGATAATCATGCGTGTCTGGCTCCGGGCGTTGATGCAGCTGCCGTTGCGGGATCGGGACTGGACTCGGGGCGCAGGGTGGGTCTAGTTCCCGACTGGACCTCCTCATGTCGATGTTATCAAGCGTTCCGAGACAGACGAGGGCGATGGCCGTGAGAGGAGCCGGTGAAGCTCTTTGAGACGTCGATGGAGGAGAGAATTGGCCGGCATTAAAGCGCAGCCCCGGTTTGGAATAACTTGGGAAGAGAGGATACCGAGGCAGCTCTTAAAGGATACCGAGGGAGCCCTGCACTTGTTTTCTTGATGGTTCTTTTAAAACTGGGATAGAGATAGAAACGCACCTGGGAGCACGGAGCACTTTTGCATCGGTAATTAGGAGGAGAGAGGAGAGGAGAGAAGAGGAGAGGAGAGGAGAGGACTGCCTCCTTGGAGCGAGCGGCAGCCGCATCCGAACGACGGACCGACCGGGTGGGGGGGGGGGATACTTGGATGGAGAGAGGGCGCAGTGAGGGCTAAGAGAGCGGGCTTGCCGTGTGAGTGAGTGTGTGAGTGTGTGTGTGTGTGTAGGAGGGGACGGAGGGGAGACCGGGCAGTTTGAAGGGACGGACGGGGAGCCAGGAGCGGCGCGGCGGCTCCATGAGCGGCTCCTGCCGGGACAGAGCGCCCAGAGCCCAGCCGGAGCGTCTCCACCGCCGCGGGTAGAAGCCCGGGCCACAGGACGGCGGCCAGTTTGGAAGTTTTGATGCATATGATCACAACCACCATGATTTTTATGATTCTTGGTGCTTCAGTTGTAATGGTAAGACATGCTCACATCCCTCAGCCACAAATCTCATTTACTTACTAATATGTGATCAGATTAGTACAAATGTGCCATACATGCAGGCTAAAACATCATATAGATCAGGCCTATCAATGACATGTGGAAGTAGGTTAGCCTACCTATAATTACCTGCTGTCATAAATAAATAATCTAAGTCCGTTTTGAGGCAAGAGTCCCCCCTCTTAGGATCGGGAGGATGTGCCAAGGCTATTTTCTCTCCTTTTCTTCATGATCCTCATTGTTGTCATTAATCTTGATATAATAATGAGAATAATCCTCAGCTGTCTGCAGGAATAGCCTAGCCTATATATTGCTTGACATGTCCCAGCTGACTTGCATGGTTCTTTGCAGGCGATAGCCTGTTTAATGGACATGAACGCACTACTGGATCGCTTTCACAACTACATCTTACCGCATCTACGAGGGGAGGACCGCGTCTGTCACTGCAACTGTGGAAGGTAAATGCCATCATCCTCGCACAATATTTGGGATAAACACGGTGCTGTGTGTGTGTTTTTTAACCCGTCAATTCTTAATTGCTGAAGAGGCCTCGAAGATTTTCTGGCGGTGAAGCCCCCGCAAAGGCAACCTGCTACCAGGCTGTCTGTGCTTCTCACAGCGGCGGATGTTTTCATACAGGTTTTTATTATCAGCCCCAGCAGAAAACACGGTGACACGCTCCGTAGCGGTGTATTTTCTGCCTTTATAGCCTGTACAATATCTGCTGCGAGGGTTTGGGCTTTGCTGCATATACGAAGGTGTGTGTCGGAGCCATAAATAGGTAATGAACTATGAGCAATATAAGGCCGTTCAAAACACAATCTGAGCATCAAGTGCGCTGCGCGATTCACGCAGGCCTACACGGCGTCTGTCTGTCGGCGAGAATATAAACCTGCTGCTGGGCCAATTATGAACATATGAGAGCTGAAGTGAAGTGGTTATGGCTGAAGAAGTGCTATGGAGCTGAGGCTTATCATCAACCTACCTGCTGTTTGCTGTCACAGTGAGAGCAGGTTTGAAGAGCGGGGGAAACAGCAGCAAGACACTCATTAATACATTCATTCTGATTTATTATGCATTTTCCATCAACAGTAAGCATGTAACAGAAGGCTGTAGTAGGGCCTGGACAATACTGGGTTTTTGGGGCCAATATTAGGGACTAAAACAATTCTGATAGTGATATAATGGCTGATAGTCAGTACAGAACATAATATACAGAATGTTTTGCATGTTTTGCAACGATATGTACGGTACAATATGGTGGAATTCCATACCATACCAACTATGAATAAGAAAACACCAATAGAGCAAAATGCATGTATATACTGAACCTGAATTTAGACCTGCAACTGACAGTTATTTTCATTATTGTCATTAGTTGTTTTTTGGTCTATGAAAATGGTGAAAAATGTTTATCAGTGTTTCCTAAAGGCTGAGCTGAGCCCCTCATATGTCTTGATGTGTCCACAACCCAAAGATATTCAGTTTACTGTCATGGAACAGTACAGAAACCGGAAAATATTCACATTTGAGAAGCTGAAATCAGACAATTTTGACTTTTTTCTTCAAAAATGATTTAAACCAATTAATCAATCATCAAATTAGTTGGTGATTAGTTTAATAGGTGACAGTTAATCGATGAATCATTGCTGCTCTACTTGACTTAAGAAAAGGGATATTCATGCATTGCTGCCCATAAAGCTAACAAATAAAATCAATGTGCATTATGTTCTGTTGAAAAAAGTTTTCATATTAGCATATATCGGACTGCATATATGCCGGGACCAATATAGATCAATAGATCGAACATTGGCCGACTGATATAGTGGTCAGGCTCTAGTCTGTAGGCTGTGAGGATGAGCAGAGTCACAAGTGGGCCTCTGTGTGTTTTTTCATGGTCTTAAGTCCACAGTGCCCGGGGGTATGGCAACAGTGTTGGCGCCAGATCTAAAGTAAGTGTCCTTTTATCCTATAGAGTCACACCTATGATGTCCCCAGGTATTAGATCCTGGTTGACTCATGTCATGTCCTGCAGGCCCCTATAGCTACAGCCAAGAGGACAGATCAGTGTTTCAGGGAAGGGAAGCTGAACAGATGCACATTAAAACCAAACAGCAGTGTATACTGTGTGCATACTGCAGTGAGGGGGTTGATGTACAAGCAGTTCATTAGCAGCATTAAGAGCCCAGTTCTTCTACTGTGTGTTTTTTTTAGCCTGTAAATCCAGAAATGGGTCATCATCAGGTGCTATTAGATTATGCTTGTCAGAGAGGGATCATCCGAGTCAAAGTTTGGAGGGGTTTCTCGCACGTGATGGCGGATGTGATGAATAAAGGTTTTTTTAAAAATATGTTTGGAGATTAGAGCTGTATATTGGCAAGGACCTGGCATTGAAATACATATCACAATACTGAGTATCAATACTCCATTCCTTTTCAATACCACATACTTAAAAACAATACAATACTAACATTCGATAGAAATGAAAGTACCAAAAGTATTTAAAAAAGATCTAAGTGCTCATTAAAGACCTCAGTTCAGTCTTTATTTGCCTGTGTGAAAATAAACCAGACATTGTTTGGTGTTTTTTCTGTATCAGCACTGTGTGCAGGTTGTTAATTTTGAAAAAGGAAAGAAATTATCTTTCTTTTTTGTGTGCATAGGACATTTTTCTTTTTTTCCCCGTGGTATTGAAAGAGGTATCAAGTGTTTTATACTAGTTTGCATTAAAGTTTGTTATTGTGAGAGCCCTACATGATCCAGTGGTTACGATTCAATATATTGTGATACTGTAAGCATATTGACATATTTCTATTTTTTTTTATCTAGTTCTAGAAAACTGTCAAGGCT
>JAJHUR010092999.1:0-13803 GCA_027495735.1 Lutjanus campechanus
TCCAAACCAGGTGTTGTAGTATGATCGTGGGGTGACTGTTGATGTGTGGAGTGATTTTGAAGTCTCCATACTGTATAACAGTGGAGCTATTGATTATTATTTACAATAAAAAATCACCAAAATTATGCAAAAATATATTTTTCCAAAACAGCTGTTGTAGTATGATCGTGGGGTGACTGTTGATGTGTGGAGTGATTTTGGAGTCTCCATACTGTATAACAGTGGAGCTATTGATTATTATTTACAATAAAAAATCACCAAAATTATGCAAAAATATATTTTTCCAAAACAGCGGTTGTAGTATGATCGTGGGGTGACTGTTGATGTGTGGAGTGATTTTGGAGTCTCCATACTGTATAACAGTGGAGCTATTGATTATTATTTACAATAAAAAATCACCAAAATTATGCAAAAGTATATTTTTCCAAAACAGCTGTTGTAGTATGATCGTGGGGTGACTGTTGGTGTGTGGAGTGATTTTGGAGTCTCAATACTGTATGACAGTGGAGCTATTGATTTTTGTTTGCAGCGTCTCTCTTGGAATTGAAATTTACAGACGGTCCCTGCCCACTCGTCTGGCCGCAGGCTGCCGTAGAGATCAATGTTATCCATCCAGCTCGGAGAACGGCTTGTTTGGGGGATTTTGATTCTTGTAGCTATTAGTCTATGTTATTACGATGTGAAAGAGGCATAATTTGTGTTTGAACAACGTCTCGTCTCAGACTTATTGATCCCGGAAGTCTGAATCTGTGAATATCTTTCCAACTTTACCCTACTAGAGGGAAATAAGTGAAAACTGTCACTCAACGGCCGATGTCTCAAGATACGTGGACGTGTAACGTTAATGTTAATCCAATCAACGCAACACGGCAGCACTATAATGTAATATCAATCAATAATACTAATATTTAAAATGAAATACTGGCCGAAAATGAGTTTTCATCCAGTCGAATTTCCCCCTTGTTGACCTTTGGTGGGAAGCAACAACTCCAATGGGATGCTGCAACCTCATTGGAGCCGAAGCAGCCAATTTACCCGCCCCCGAGTTTTCTGATTGGTTGATAATTGTGGCACATTCGTAAAGCCCGTGTACAACTTGAGCGAGCGCTTAGGGGAAGTTGAGCGCACAGTGAGGGCAGGTCGAGAGGGAAAGAGAGAGACATCTTGAGCGAGTACGGTGCGGACCGCTCGCGCACCAAGAAGGAGTTTGTGAGAGAGCACACTTGTAATTTGTGCTCGAAAGTTGATTTGTGTGCTTGCAAAAAGTATTTTTCTGTGCTCAAAACACATTTTTCTGTGCTCAAAATATTTTTCTGTGCTCACATTTTTCTGTGCTCACAAAATATTTTTCTGTGCTCAAAATACTTTTCTGTGCTCGAAATACTTTTCTGTGCTCAAAATATTTTTCTGTGCTCACAACATATTTTTCTGTGCTCAAAATCTACAATTGCTCGCTCAGGATTGTGGCACAAATATAACTCCATACCAGACTACCTTGTGATCAAAAGTTATTAAAAGATTTTGCTCAAGTTTAAGGGTGTGGCAGTGAGGTGGCGGCGAATTTCAGGTACTGCGCCAAGTACGTTGACCATATCCAACTCAATTCTACTCAAACAAGTCAGACCATGGTAATGCTATAATGTGAAGATCTTGAGGCCACATCAAACAGTGTTGCCCTGAGAGCGTGGCGAAAGTTGATGTTTCTCCAAAACACAGGAAGTGGCCTTAACTTCCATGTACTTGGTCAGATCTGCATGAAATTTGTCATGGTTATTACCAGTCCAAACCTGAACATATGACATGAATTTCGTCGATGGGCGTGTCTAAATGGCTTGGCCACGCCCTCTCTTAACAGTAGCCACCATAGGACGTCTCACCAATATGCACAAAAATCACTACACACATGTATCACACCCAGACGCACAAAAAAGTCTCTTGGACCCATAGGCTAAGCCCAACAGGAAGTCTGCTATTCTGATTTTTGTGGTCAATTTTGTTGTCTCACCATGAAACAGGAAAATGCTATAACTTTGGTATAAATGGTCTGATCTGCACCAAACTTCACAAGTATGATAAAAGTCTCACCCTGAACACATCCACATGACAATCAGGAGTCAAAGTAATAGCACCACGTAATGGAAACAGAAGGAACCTCTAATTTCTCATACAGTGTCAGAACTAGGACTTCATCCCGTGACACGGGATTCCCTGGAAATCTAATCAAGACCATTTCACATTTCCCGGGAAATGCAATGACAAGAAATGGAAGAAATGTTTAATATTTATCTTTTTAAAGCAGAGAACATATTAGATATATTCAGAAACATGTACGCTGACACTTTACTGTCAGAAAACCTGCAGCAGATATGTCTGTGTGTGCTGTGTGTCGGTAAAACACAACACAGTCAATTCATTCAGACAAAGCGCTGAGTAAAATACACATGCATGCTCAGTGACTGACCTTGCGCATTGCGCATATACTAATGCACCAATGCTGCAGTGAAAATACAGAAACGATCAGTTAACTTTGAGTGATCATTGATTTTACTAGCCCGCCATGTACTGCTTTGTTATTACAAGAGGCTCACTCTCAGAGCCTCGATTCGTATGAGCAGAACAGCTGTAGAATATGAATTTGACCGGGACGACTCAGGCACCAGGTACGCAACCGCCAGCGCCCCGAGTTGCGTGGGGTGCGAGGGCCCGTTCACAGCTGCTTGCAGCTTTAATTAAAACTAATGTTTAACAAAATTCTGAATGATTCGTTGACCTATTCTCTATGTGAGAGCCTTCTCCTGTGTGTCTGTGCACCTACTGTGCACTTATATACTCTGTGAAGGACGCTATAGAAGGACTGTGTGGTGAAATACTGAGCATACAATCCTTGATATATGATTTGTCATGTGCACAACAATTGCAGTGAAGCAGTCTTTGGCAATGAAACTCTCAATTCTTAGGCTCCCTCCAACAGTCCACTGTGGAAGATTTATGGGGATCTATTGGCAGAATGTGGCAGAGAAGAAATATAATATTCAATAAGTATGCTGTGCAAACTGTCACTCAGTCGAGAGCAAATCTCCGCCAAGCAAAGGAATATTTGTAATCTTTAGTTTGTAATGTAAATCTTTGTGATCTCACCAACATTTTTGATTAGTAACTGAAATGTAATTAAATATTTTTGGCAGTAACTCCTTGGATCCTGGATTACAATTATTTTGTCATTTAATTACATGTAACTAGTTGCATGTAAGTATTTACTCTCTAGCACTGCTGGTATCCTGTTAGACATTTGTGTGAAATGTTGTCATTTGCACCTGAATTCTTGAGTTATGGCTAATGATGTGTTTTGTGAGGTAACTGTGATCTAATCAGTTCATCTTTGGATGGAGTTGCTTCGATTTGGTTCAAATGTCCACTTGGACTCAAACGTTCTTGAGTTGTAGCGTTAATGATAGTGGGATGGACGTGAGGTCACGGAGACCTTTGACCACCAAAATATATTCAGTTCATTCTTGAGTCCAGGTGAACAATTGTGCCAAGTTTGAAGACATTCCCTTGAGGCGTTCTTGAAATATTGCGTTTACAAGAATGGGATGATCCCAAAACATAATGCGTCTGGTCACGGCTGTTGCTGGTGTGGAGCCATAAAAAAAAGAGAAAAAAAGATTTTTAAGGGTTTATCAAAAAATCTGAATCACAGATGTCCTTCAGCATTCAGTCATGAAGGTGCACAAAATAATTTAGGCTGATTGGTACAGTTATATGCATGATTAGCTGCAGACAAGTTAAAGGTCCGTAGATCACGCCGACACATATGCAACTGATCACATGATCCCCTCCAGATAATAAGAGTCCTTGTATTGTCATAAGGAAAGAATGAGCCCATAGAGACTACCATGTTTAATGCCATGTTTCTACAGCAGCCCAGAACAGACAAAGCAAACACTTCGCTACTAGTTTCACAGCCACTGTAGGTTTTCCAGCTCATTTGGAAAGGGAGGGTGAGGGTGTTAGCAATCTGCAAGCTCACTGCTGGATAAGCACTAAATACCACACACTGGTCCGATAAATTATGACCTCTTACCTCTTACGTGATTGACGTGCCTCACAATTCATTTTCATCGGGAGGTGAGCGGGCAGGTAGGGAGGTGCAGGTGATGACACAGGTGGAGCGACAAGCAGGCACGATCCTGTGAAAGTGTTGCGGTTGTGCTCGGCTAACGCATACACCCGCCCATGGCCAGAGTTGAGCTTTACTGAACTTCTTCTGACATGTGCACAAAACTGAGTTTCCTGAAATTTGTAACTGATAGGGATGTAAACAAGAGAGCTTTTGCATGGCAGAGCACTTCGACAAGACTGTAATATCAGGTATGTGTTACAGTGGCTCTGGGAGACAGTAGCAAATGGACGCCGTTTCCCTGGTTACCACATATATAGCACCTGGTGTTTACTCGTGGAGCACTTGTTTGCCTGACTATTCACAGTGCACTGGGACCTCGCAGCATCAACTGACTCTTCCTAAGCCCCACCCCTTTTTTGCTCTGTGCTCCAATGACAGATGACCTTGAGCTTGGTCAACTTTCTCCTTCCTGTTTTCTATTTATGCTAAATTACTCATCTACATCATAAAGAAAACAAAAATAGTCAAATTTTAAGTTAGCTAATGTCAGCAAAACTCTAGCTAACTAGCTAGCTAATGATTTATGTAGATTAGCTAGCTAGTTAGCTAGTGTTTTGCTAGCATTAGCTGACTTAAGATGTGACTACTTTTTGTTTTCTTGCTTTCTTTGTCTTCTTTTCATCATGGACGAGTCTAGCATTTAGCATATACAAGTACAGAAAACAGAATGGAGAAGTTTGACTGAGGTTTCGATTGAAGTTCAGATGTAACGAGCAAGCTGACAACTGATGTAGATTAGCTAGCTAGTTTAACATTACCTAACTTAAAATGTGATTATATTTCACTTTCACAGGTTCCTTAGCATTATCTTTTAACCATCTCCAAAAGACGGTTTTATTTTCATCATAGACAAATTGATTGACTGGATTAGCTAAAGTGTTTCAATTCAAGGGTGGGAATGCTTTCTTCTTTTTCTGCTGTTTCTACGTCTCATTTGTGATTGGGCTGAACAGACAGTTTGAATTCGTCTAAAACTCTGGCTTAACTCAGCCCCACCTGCACAGCTCATTCTGCGTGCAGCCGAGGACAGCAGCATGCACAGAGCGAACACGCCACTCGTCCACAGAATGGTACACACACATTTCACTTCATCAGTCACACAGCAGGCTCAAAACATAAACACAATCAATCACGGCACGCTCCCGCGCAAAATGGTCAGTGAGTGATAAATGGAGGAGGGGGCTGTTAGCGGGGAGCTGAGGCATTTTATGGATTATTTCGAACAACACGAACACCTCACAGCAGTGGAAAGCTTCAGCCGTGTTGATTATTGTTTGAGTGATCGATTTTCATTGTGAGACGTCCCTCAGCTGTATGTCACGCTGAGGCTCTGCGGCTCAGTAAATTCTCAATACATACGTCTCAACACAAATCCTCTGTGATCCGGTCCAGATCACACACAAAATCAAACGCACAATATACCTTTTCATTACCACTTCCTGCTGAGCTAACATCAGGCCCAGCAGCGTGAGTCACAGATCACAGACCAACCACTTGGCTTTAACAGTTTTCATGTGCTCTGAAAGGATTTGAAAGGACTGAGCTTTATTATATGATAATCTTTTACATCAGATTCATGATTCATCTTTTGACACAGATATAATCAAATTTATGCTGAAAGAGTTAGTAACTGAATATAAAGAACTGAAATACTTCATAATGTATGAACCGAGGAAAGTAACTCAGAACAAATACTTTGTTGCTGTACTCGAGTAGAGTTTTTCAGGTGTCTGTACTTTACCTGAGGGTTTATTTTACTGACAACTTTTTACTGTTTACTTCACTACATTTTAACACAGATCTATACATTCTACTCCAAAAACTCCTAGATAAATAACAGAAAAGAAATACTAAGACAAACACAATGTGAAAGACGTAACAAGATGACAGCGATCTAACGTGACAAAAATGAATGAAAGACATTAAACAAAAATTACACAAAAGACATAAGAGAAAAATTATGTAAAAGACAAAAATTATATAACAAGGCGAAAACGATGTAACAAGACATAACAAAACAAAAATTACGTAAAAGATGTAACAAGACAAAAACAAACGTAACAAGCCATGACAAAATAAAAATGACGTAAAAGACGTAACCAGACGAGAACGATGTGACAAGACGTAACAACGCAAAAATGACGTAAAAGATGTAACAAGATGGCAGCAACATAACAAGATGTGACAAAACAAAAATGGCTTAAAAGACATACGATTGTATTTTTTGGTGCTTTAAAGCGATATTCCACCCTGCGAGAATAAGCCATTTAGTATGTACTCACCACTATACCGATGTGATAATAAGTGAAGATCTTCAGTTCACCAAACGATCCTGGAGTTTTAGGAGTAACAGGGTAGCAGCCTCATCCAGTACAATGGCAGTGATTGGTGAACACAGATAAAACGTTAAAAATAGCACACAAAACAAACACAAAATGTCTCCATCCTGCTTGTGTGGTGTAATCCAAGTGTCCGCAAGCCGCGACATTAAAAATTAACCGCAAAAGACTTCCGTACGTGCGTCCATTAAGACATATACGAAGTCTCGCGAGATCGACGCCATGTTTACATCCTACCGGCTACGTGCTACAGCTGATATTTCTGCTAAAAACATGGTGAAAATGGCGTCTTTTGCGGTTAATTTTTAATGTCACAGCTTGCGGACACTTGGATTACACCACACGAGCAGGATGGAGACATTTTGTGTTTGTTTTGTGTGCTATTTTTAACATTTTATCCGTGGTCACCATTCACTGCCATTGTACTGGATGAGGCTGCTACCCTGTTTCTCTTAAAACTCCAGGATTGTTTTGTGTACTGAAGATCTTCACTTATCATCACATCGCTATAGTGGTGAGTACATACTGAGTGGGTTATTCTCGTAGGGTGGAATATCGCTTTAAGCACCACAAGCCAGGTGTCATACTGGAGAGAAGATGGGAATCTCTACGGCTGATTTCTCTAAAACGGGGCAACTCGCACCAAAACTATCTAGATGGATAAATATCACTACAGGTAAGAAGAAAAATATGTATTTTTGATTTTGGGGTGATTTGCGCCTCTAATTGAAAGCTCTGATTAAAGTTTTGCAGCCTGCATTAGCAAAGTGCCTGAGACAGCAATCTGCCAACTGAGAAATGTTGCCAAAATAAGACCTTTCCTAGCAAAGCAGAATACTGAGAAATGGGTACATGCTTTTATCACTAGCAGGTTGGACTACTGTAATGCCCTGTTCACCGGCTGACCAAAGAGAACTTCAGCTAGTTTAAAACTCTGCCACCAGTCTTTTAACACTTAGAAGAAAAAGCTACCCTGCACTGGCTCCCCGTGTCTTTTAGAATTAATTTTAAGGTTTTGTAGCTCACATACAAAGATCTAGCACCTTCTTACATTTCTGGCCTTTGAACTCCTCATCAACCAATATGAGAATTTAGATCCTCCCATGCTGGTTATTTTAACTGGTCCTAAAGTAACCCATAAAACGAGTGGGGAAACCAGTATGCTCCAAGACTGTGGAACACTGTGCCCATTTAACATTACACATGTAAGATCTTTTGAATTTTTAAAAATCCACTGAAGACCTACTTATACAGATAAGAATTTAGTTAAATTAGTACATTTCTAGCTTATTCTGTCATTTCTACTTATCTTCCTCTGCTTTTTATTAGATCTTCTATTTGTTCTCTTCAATTTTTTTTCTTGTATTACGTCTTTCTTGTTTTCAGTGCTATACAGCTGCTTTTAATATTTCATTCTGATTTTATGATTTTTTTTTTCCCCTCGATGAATTTATGCATTTTTGTCTTGTTTTTAAGTTTGAGTTGCATTTATGAAAGGTGCTATCTAGATAAAAGTTATTATTATTGAAATAGTTCAGGTTATGTAAAATATGACATCAAAGCAGCAATGTATAATGCGTTTCAGGTCTGCAACAATCATGATCCACACTTCCCAACATCCCCTTCAAAGAAAAGGCTACAGAGCGGTGTCTCTTTTTATTGTAGTGCGCTTCCACACACTCCTGTCAAGTGTGTGAGCATTGTGGTGACATGGGAGCAGCTGTCAGATGTGTGGCTGGATAAGAGGAGCTGGGCGCACGCTGTGACAGCCCATTGATGTCCATGCTGTGGGCCCCGTGCTCCCCGCAACGGGCTCCATGGCATATTCTCTGTCAGGGCCATTGTGCTGTGAGTGGCAGTGGTCGACGCTCCCACAGGAGGCACGGGAGGCAGCATACTGGGCACACAGTTTAAACCCCAGGATTTTGACAATGTGCCATACCGAACAGCATGTTGCGAGTGTATAAAAGAACTTCTTTTTTTAATTACGCTGAAATTCAAAGGCAGTTGTTAAAGCTGAACTAAGCAAATTAGCTCATTGCTTAGCCCAGAATGTGTGCCGTGTGCCAAAAGTATAATTAATGATGGAACTCTTCCTCACACAAGAGTTTATAACTTATTCTGTATTCATCAGTTTTTCAGCCATGTGGAATCAGAAACTTCAAATAATCATTTGTAGTGTCCCAGGCAAGATTTAGTCACACACCGTCAACCTGGACTATGAACCTGGACCTGTTACAAAAAAAATATTGCCTGACCCTATCCTGAAGTAATGTTCTAAATTTACCCTGTTTGCACAAATAAATCCTAGGTTTTAATATGGGGAGTCTGTGGGAGTGACGAGTCCAAACAGCAATAAGTGGGGAACCTTACACTCATCAGTGATGGCTGAATTCCTCCAATCATTATTTAGTTCATCAGACAGTTACAGCCCCAACAGCCTGCTCCAACAGGAATTACATCATAGTAAAGCTTCATTAGTTTTTTTAATCCTAGGCCACTTAGGGGCAGAAGTCCACAAGAATCATGCATTTGATACAACAGCCTGATACAGCATGTGTTGTCTGGTGTGCCACACGTAGTGTTTCTCTAGCGGTCTTTAGACGCACATAATGGCTAAAATATTCTCAACTTTTCAGCACAAGTTGTGGAGTCACCAACCTATTTGTTTTGTTTGTTTGTTTTTACGCCGAACCATCTGGGAAGCCCTCCTTCAGTCTGTCATCATTGAAACTGTTTGGAAAAGGGTGAACACTTTCAAAAAAATGATTGGCAGGTGACTGGAGCAACCATCTGTCTATCATATCTAACACAGGTTAACTTCAACCAATCAGATAAAACTCTTGCCAAATCCAGCGGGGAGAAGAGCGAAAACATCAAAAATACAGGAAATACTCTCCAGTTCTGATACAACTGATGCTATCACAGAATCTACACTGACCTCTTCAAGAGCTGGCATCGTTTGTTCGAGACAAGTCGCTTCCATGGACGCTTCTCGCTGTCATCACACCTAAAACCACGCCCATAGCTGCCGGTAGTCCCTCCTACAGGACGCTGAATGGCTGCACCACTTTTGGTGTGGATACAAACAGATAACTTGAAACCTGGCAAGATGGATCCTCGCGTGATCTTGTAAATTCAGATGCCTCATGAGGTCAAATCGCTTCTCAATGTGACACTTGGCCCAGGCAGCCAATGAAAAAAAAAAAGCAAGATGCAAGCTTAACCATTTTACCACTTCATTCCTCTTTCTGATGCCGATAGGAAAAGTGGGACCACGGCAAACGCAGAAGAGAGGTTTACACTGGTGGTATTTAGTTATGCCAGCCAGGTGACTCTCTCTGATGGGTCTAATATTCACTCTTATTTTAGCTATTTTTTGATCTGAAGCAAGCTCTGAGAAAAATACTATTTTGGTGGCCAGAAGCTCTGTTAAATCCACCAGCTGGTTGAGAATGATGGAAGGAGGAGGAGGTTTTCAAGCCCTGTTGGGGGGACTCAGTGGGAAATGCTAGCGGGGTGCAGAGCTGGAACGGGCAACAGAACCAGAGCCAGGTGAGCGGGCAATGGAATTGGGCTGTGCAACCTCCTAGTGAACAAGGCCTGACTGAGACACAACAGAGCCTTTGAGAATGATGGAGGACAGTTTGATGAGAGGGGAATACAGTAATTTACCATGGTGATTTACAGCATTTCCAGGATTCTGACTCTGGGGATGAAACAGTGGGCGACAGGAGAGGTGTGAAGCAGGAGAGGAGTGAGAGGGAGGTCAGGCATCAGTCAGTGTCCACCTCTGGATGGCTGAGCAGAGGTTACGGCAGGGCAGAGTCCTGCATGGGTCCAGTTTTGCAAACCCACCCCTGCACATCCCGCAAAAGGTGAGAATCAGAACTGTTACCCGCAGTTATTTCCAAGTCAAATCTGCACCTGATCAAACTGTTAATGAGCCACATGACCCGTGATTAACACTAGAAGTGCCAGAATTCCAGTGTCCACAAGTCGTCATTTTGACCTTTGACTTCCAAACTCTTATCTCTCATCATAAATACCAGACCAAGAGATCAATGCTTGTTAACTAGGTGGCCCTAGAGAACAGCCACTAATTATATGTTATTTTCCAGTATATTAAGTGTAAACAACACTGAAAATTTCATGTAAATCAGTTGACGACTGTCACACGAGGCTTGCTTCCTGTTGCCAGTAGGTGGCACATTGAGTCTAACTCCTGATTGGGATGTAAATGTGATCATGACGTCCTTTAATGATAGCTAAATGTTTTGATAACTTTTAACAGAGGAGTACAGTGACTGATGGAGAGCTGAACATTATGGATAAAGATAAATAAAAGACACACAGCCGCCTCATGAAGCACCCTTGAGCTACATGTTTGACTCTTTGATTGGCTGCTTCCAACACGGCAGCAGAATCTTTCAGACCTCTTTCACAGCAACTGACACACGTTAGGTGATATTTTTGATGTCAATGAAACAGGCAGTGTTAGAGACACTTATGCAAATAATTTTGATTACAGTTATATTCCAATTGTTATGTGAAGGCTTTAAAGCTGTTTTTTTTCACTTCCCCTTAATTTCATTCAATTATAAATGATTCAAGAATCAGATGTAAAGTTACTTTTGAGTGAATTTCAATAAAGATAAATTTACAATGTTTAGAGTTTTATGTTAGTGTCTTTAACAGTTAAATACGTTTACAGTCTACTTAAGTTACGACAGCAAAGGAAAGTAGGAGAAACCAGAGAAATCAGTAGAAGTAGAAAGGAGGACATTTGGTCTCACTGGTTTCAACAGGACATTAATGTAGAAACCTGCTACAGGTGATGTGGACATTGTGGACTACAGAAAGCAGTGGCACATGTTATTTTATATTGCTAAAGACAAATATGAGACATTTAAAACTACACTTGAAATAAACTAAATGACACTGGACATTAGAGTCTGATGAAGTCTCGTGCAGACTGGACAAAAGCTTTAAATACACATGTGAGTTCAGGCCAGAGTCACAATAACATGTGGAAAAGATACATAAGTAAAAGAGGTTATCCTCCATCAGTCTCCACTAACATTAACACTCATAAACATTTCAGGCAATTAATTAATTAATTAATTATTGAACCTCTTACCTGTGAGTCCATAAAAAGCCTCTTTCATGGAGCAGCTGTCTCTGTGGCCGAGGGAGGAAGAAACTGTTGTGTAGTCAGCAGTGAACATATATAGTGACCAAGTCAAACCAAATAACACATGAGGGGAAAACAAGATGGACGCCAACTACAACTAATACAAGGCAAAAAAACCCCCTAAAGCCTGACCCCCCCTCTAACTTGGCAGCACATGGTTTGGTCTGATGAGTTGGCTTTCAGATTTAAGAGGCTCCACCCCTCAGATACACCTTTTGCTCAACCAGGAAGTGAACCAACACCCCCAACAACCACAGTAAGTCAAAGACAAAGAAACACATGGTTAATATTAGTGATGGTGAGATGAAGCTTCAGGAAGCATTGAAGCATTTTCATCCAATTGGTTCACTCATGGGCCGAAGCTTCATGGTGCTTCATTTGCTCTACTGTGTAAAACAGGCAGAGTGATTATAATGACACCATGGCTTTGGTGTGTGAAGCTTTGAGTTAAATAAATGAATGCCAATACATAAATTATGAACTTTATAATATGATAAAGTCCCAAGTTCACAAAATGTGAGGACTTGTGTGTGTTCACTCCATTTAAACAGTGTGAGGATACAAGCTCACATCAAACAAACTGTGTCATGTGAATTGTTTGGGTGTGTTTGAATGCAGATGAAATGAACCTGTGCAGGTGAGTGTGAGTGGCTGTTAGCATGGCTGTTAGCAGGGCAGTTCGCATGTGTTGATGTTAGCATGGCAGTTAGCATGTGTGGCTGTTAGCAAGGCTGTTAGCTTGTGTGGCTGTAAGCATCGCTGTTAGCACGTGTGGTTGCAAGCATCACTGTTAGCACGTGTGGTTGTGGTCATCAAACATTTAACACTCTTTTTAAAGACACCACTCATACAGAGCAGCTAAATATTCTCTGCATCTCCAACTGTGTACAGAAATGTACCATGTACATGTAAATGGTATTGAAAGGGACATTCATCCACAGATCCATTTTTTTCCTCTCATCTGTTTATCCATCTAGACAGTTTTGGTGAGTTGCAGAGTTTTGAAAATGTCTGTCTTCTCTTGAATATAATGGAACTAAATGGCAGTCGACTTGTGGTAAAAAAAATGTCTCTTTCTCCATTTTCATGTGGCAACTATTTTATTTCTTCAGTCAAATCTACAGGTTTTGGGAGGATAACCTCAAAAATGTATTCCGAGTTATAATTATTTGTTAAAAAGTGTAGCCAGTAACCTAATCCAAATATCACAATATTAAAGTAATGCAGTTTGGTTACTTTTGGATTGCCTCAATATAAAATATGACAAGCCTGCTGTTTAAAGCAAATGATGCATTGTCCACAATTCAATATCCTCCACTGGCTATTTTTGCCTTTTGTCATCAGTTTTAGCCAGCAGCTTCTCTACATCGCTGTCAAAACAGTGACACCCTATTGTTGAACAGGATTTGGGGTCAAAGGTTGCATCGCAGATTTTCACAATAAAACCCCGGTCGCTGATTATGCTTGATAGGATATATATTGGTATACCGTATTCGTCAATATAAATGTTAAAAATGCTGCATGTGCTGTGTAGCAGGGTCAACTACCAGTGCCAGGAGCCAAACCTGACAAGAAAACCACCTCGATGTTGTTGGACTAAGGGCTGCCTGGGCGCTACAGTGACTCACTTATACTTCTTGAAGTTCAAAGTGCTATTACGAGAGCAGCTAGCTGGTTAGCATGCTAACTTCAGTATCTCTTCGACATAATACGCAGATGTCTTTGATAGAACGTCAAAATTGTTATTTATTCACATTCTGTTGCTAATGTAAGTTCATTTTTTAATGTTTTGTGAATTTTTATATATAGCGCCTTTAATGATGCTACAGTATGAACACATAAAAAATCTACACATAGTTACTTTAATCAAATCGGAATGTAATATTTGACAGATGAAGTCCTGTTATCTTTGACTCACTTTCAAGCTTACTGTCGTTGAGAATTGGCCGTATGCTTGAATGTAGCCTCCCTGAGCTTAAATTGACCTGAAATCTACTGCTTTGTTCATCTTTATTCATCAGACTCCACCTGCCATCCACAGCCTGAACAAAGAGGAGACTAGCCAGAACATGGGCTCTTATCCACTG